>JACEGR010002606.1:0-124139 GCA_014170235.1 Listronotus bonariensis | reverse complement strand
ATAGTAATTCGAAAAACAAAGAGACATCATTTTAAATCTAACCTGGCGGAACTCTCGAGATGGCGGACTAGTTATTTTTAATGTACTTTTCATAATTGATATTAAATGAAAAGGCTGGCCAACTGAAACAGAAAAAAATAAAGTGACATTTTAAATCCAATATGGTTGAATACCCAAGATGGCGGACCAGGTTCTTTTACTGAACTTTTACAATATGGGTATCAATTAAAAGGATTGTTAAAAGGAACTTAAAAACTAAAGTGACGTCATTCTTAATTCAACAGAGCGAAACACTTTTGATTGCAAACTAAGTAGTTGTTTTTAATGAACTTCTACAAAATGGCGTACTAGTTATTTTTATTGGTATTGCAGCTAGAGTCTTTTAAATTAACGGGACAATACCTTGCAAAAATGATGCGTTGAATAAAATACACAGACTGAGAAACTAGTTTAGCGATACCTAAAAAATAAATACATAAATAAAAGCCAAAAATTTTTTTATTAAGCTTTTATTTAATGCACTAAAATGAATAAAACAAAATCTTTCTTTAAACTTTTACTATAAAATTGTAAAGTCGTTACACAATTTACATAATATAAAAGCTTGTTGCGAGATTTATCTGATAAGACAGAATAGCTTGATCTAATTGCTTTTTAACTTTTTTACCTTTTAAACTAAGTAAACAGGGGTACCTAAACCTTGCGGCAAGCATTTAACTATATTATATAAATAGTGTAATCACTTTATACAGGGTGTTTCACAACTTAGCCGACAGACTTTAGGAGCTAATTCAACACTAAAAAATATAAAACAGCTTTACATAAACATTTGCCCTAAACTTCTTAGTTTTCGAACTACAGGGTGATAAAAATTTAAAAAAATATTTTTATATAATATCTTTCATACCAATTGATAATTTTAAAAATTTGAGGAACACCTTCTATGAATAAAAACATATTTTTGGCATACAATTTTTTTGTTATTACCAGTGTCGTGCATGGTAAATATTTTTTAATGAAAAAATGGTACGCCACTGCATTTTATGAAAAAAAAATATAAATTTCGAGTAGGTTTGGAACAAAATTTGTCTTTTGATTTTTTTTTATTTGATGTACGGTTTTCGCGTAAATAAATAAAATCCATTACTCGGAACGGTCATTTTGTATGAATAATATCAAATTTTACAGTAAAAATTACCTTCGATATTTTATTCTTTAATGAGATAGAGATTTGACAATGCCGAAAAACGGTTTTTATTTATTTACGCAAAAACCGTGCGTCAAATAAAAACGTCAAGATATTAAATTTGTTCCAAACTTAATAAAATTTTTAAAAATAATTTTTATTTTACAAAAATGCAGTGACGTGCATTTTTCTTATTAAAAAATATTTACCTAAAACCCCTCATTAACGACACTGGTAATAATAAATATTTTTCTTGTATGCTAAAAAATGTGTTTTGATGCATAGAAGGCGTCCCCCAATTTTTTAAAATATATCTTATGGTATACAAGCTATTATAAAAAAACAATAATTTTTAAAAAATTTAACACCCTGTAGTTCAAAAACTAAGACGTTTAGGATAATTTTTTTTTAGTTTTTTTCTTGGTAGTTCTTTTTCATGTAGAATTAGCCCTGTAAGCTTGTCGGCTAAGTTGTGAAACATCCTGTATTTTTACAGTAAACATTTTCAAAAGAAAATATTTTATTCGTTTTAGTGCATTTAAATAAATGCTTGTTGTAAAAATAGCTTTTCACTTATTTAAAATTAAGGGCATAAAATTTTATATCATATTTGTTAACAAATGTTCATATGTTGTCATAATTTTACTATTATAATTAGGGATCCCTGGACCATTTTTTCAAGTCATTACTAATGGGCAAATTTTTTGTTGGTAGCTTTATTTTGACGAGAAGCCCAAGTTCTTTCCTTACAACAATTTTCGTTGGTGGTAGCTTACAGGGGTAGCAGGGATGAAACATGTTGATTTGACGAGTATAAAAAAATTATTCTTAACAGCATACATTGCTGGTAATTATAAAGATAATAATCTTAATAAACCGAAAAATATTTGTCCTTTAAAATTAAAGGTTTCATTCAAATAGTCCTCCACCACCAACATGTATGGTTAACGATGTTATAAAAAGTTACTACTAACCAGCTGATTTTTTTCAGTTAATTAATTAATAGTTATATAATTTAACACCTCCATTTTCCTACGGGGTACGTAATCCTGGTACTACGCTCAAAAATTGTTAATACCACAAAAATAAAAATAATAATAATAACTGTAGGACAAATATATCACGTGTTAGGTTATCGTGTTTTTTGTCTAAATAAAGTAATGTCATACAAAAAAAAACAGGTATGTATTGCTAGTCCGACAAGATTTGTAATGTTTGTTTTTGAAACACAGCATAAAGTAAAAACATATGTCTTGAAATTTAAATAAGAATATTTTTAAAATCAAATAACCATAATCATATACATTATTCAAAAGAATTATCGCATATGCTCGATTTCTTCCATAAGCTTCAATACAAAAATGATTTCATTAAAATGGCCATATCTCTTTTAATAATTAAGTTATCAAGACAATTAAAAAAACAAAATGTTAAGAAAACGTGAAGCTATAACTTTATATTAACCGTTGTTATTTACTAGCAATACATCCTACGGGGTGATAATTTTTTATTGAAAAAATTGATAATTTTTAATTGTCCTATACAATGTGCTGTAAAAAGGAGAAATCTCATTTGTGAATAATTTATACCCTTACCTACCTATTTCTGACATTTTATAATCACAAATTTGACTACTCCTTTCAACAGCACATTATACAAGGCGATTAAAAATTAATCGAGCATATGCGATAATTCTTTTGAGTAGTGTATTTGAAATTTTTTCATTAATTAATTACCAAAAACTTAAACAATTTTATAACTACAATTTTTCATTCATATTTTTCACGTAATATACCTGGTTATAATATTCGATATAACTAACGTCAAAATTTGTCAAATAATTTTAATTACATTTTGTTTCTTTTTTTTTGGTAGGTATTCTTAAAAGTAAGTTTTTTTTTTAATTTTATTGACATCTCACGAAGGCGTATGCCTAAATACCAGAGTACCCTGGGTGTCGGGTTATTAGATGTTTAACCTATTGTTCCCCTGTTCCGTTAACGTGGTCCAAGCACTGAAACATGCAGTTTTGCATTTCACAGCACCTTTTAGACAACGCGGTAGTGACACCACGGTCGTTATTTTTAAATAACTACTACCTAAATATGTCTTCCACGCTGGGAATCGAACCGGCGACTTCTGGTTTCGAAGATCAAAGCTCTGTCCACTGCGCCACGGGGAGACGTAAAAAAGTTGCAAAAGTTACCTTTTACCCAGCAAACACTATTTGCCGGCAATGTACATTTTTCATATTGGCATTGATGGTAAAGCATTGGCAATTGATGGCAATATTATGCCAACATCTTATACGCATTAAAAAGTCAACCCTAAATAAACACTTAATTGCCAATAAATTTTACATGCAGGCGAATTGCCGGCAAGCATACAAAAATGGCGGCATACCAATCCTGATTAAATAAAGAACGCGTTTTTGTTGCAGGCAAATAAATATTGGATTTTTGAAGGCAAACCTTCAACGCATATTCATACTTTTTAAACCATATTATTAACATTGGTATTTAACTAACATTAAAGCAATTTTTTGATCTGTTTTATTTATAATGGCAGCTAAACAACATTATTTTATGTTTTTTACATAATTTAAAGGAAATGGCCTTTTCATAACATTTTATTGTTAAAAATCATGCAAATAAAAATTAGGTCAAACAAAATGTTTATTATGTATTTGGGAGCGAATAAAAATAAAATGATGGTAAAATTAGCTACGTTAATTTCGACCAAAGTTGACCGCTTTGTGCATTTGTTTTCTACGTGGTTTTCTAGGTTTTTAGTTTCTTTTTTAAAGAAAAGAGTTTTTAATAGACATAATTAAATGTATTCATTACCTAATAAGTGTGTGTTGTGTGATTAATTGGTGATGGCTAGTCGAGAAGGCAAGATATTCAATAAACTACTACGTTTCTGCAATATCTTCGCTTTTTATCGTCTAAACCGTACCCATTAAACAAAAATAATTCGAGAGCGGTCTGCGGTAGGTGATCTCACTTAGCTTTGAAAGAAATATCTTCGGCTAGTGTAAAAATCTGCATCTCCAAGTTGGACAGTGTTCCAAGAGATGGTACTTTGCATTGCAAGGAAATTGCATGCAGTAAGGAGTTTTTCCTCTTTTAATTTTCAAATAAAATATCGCATCATTTTAGCTTTAAAAAAAAGTATATGCGACAATTTTCGTCAATAAGACGTCAGCTTGCTGCTTGGGAGTATCTGCATTTGCCCACTTTCGTGTCTTTTTGTTATCTTTTTGCCAATAACTTATTAGTGATGGATGCCATCATCTTAAACGCATTTTTTGCCAATAACTTATTAATGACGGATGCCATCACTTTATCTGCAACACGTGGCCTAATAACGGCCAATTGCCCACTTTCGCGTCTCTTTGTTACCTTTTTGCCAATGCCTTGCCATTAAAGAGTGTTGGCAATGCCAGTAAATTAAATGTACAACGCCGGCAAAAAATATTTTATGGGTAATTGCATAAAATTATGGAATCGGGAGTTTTGGATAACGTACCATGCAATTTGTAGGACATTGTAGGTGTTAAATTAAATAAATATTAACTAATCAATAAAAAGAAAAATCAGGTGGTTAGTAATATTTTTTTTATATTCGTCAACCTTGCCACTCCTGTAAGCTACCACCAACAAAAATTCTTGTAAGGAAAAAGTTGGGCGTCTCATGAAAACGAAGCTAATCACGAAGATTCAGTGACGGTTTGGTTCAGTTGATGTCGCGTTTAAGGTTGCATAAATTGATATTTAGGTTTACTGTAGTAGGCATTGAAACAAAACACTAATTCAATGTGTAAAAATGCTTCAAAGTGTTAAAAAAAGTCACTTTTTTTTAACAGTTTATGTAGTGTACTAGAATGGAGTACTTTAACTTCATGTTACCGATTTAAAAACAGCATTTTTTTAACGGTCGTGAAAACATGAATTTTAAGCATATTTAGATGGTAAAGTTAAAAGAACAATTAAACATTTAGGTCACTTAACAATACTTACTATATGTTTTATTTAACCAAATTTCCACAATAATAGCTGAACAGCTTTCGATGATGGTATTCTTTTTCTATGCATTGTATTAAATAGTCGAGCCAATGAAGCTGTTAATTAATAAATAATAGTTTAAAAAACTAAAAAAACACGCTTTTATATGCAACCGAACTAAAAATTAGAAAATAATTTTTCATTACAAAGAGTTTGTCACTTCAGAGTAAAAAGCGTGGGGTGCATTTTACTATTTTTTCATAACTTTTCCCTCATAGATATTTGCAAATAGAATAATTATAACATTTAATATATTAAGCACTTACGCTTTTATTCTAAAGTGACAAACTCGTTGTAATGAAAAATTATTTTCTAATTTTTACTCCGGTTGCATATAAAAGCGTGTTTTTAGTTTTTTAAACTATTATTTATTTTTCATTTTTTAGTTCGATATATCAATTAGTTTTTTAAAAATAAATGCTTCAGTTTATTTACTAAAAATTCCTTTGCCATTTTGTCAAGAGACACAAAGGATCTGTAAAGGAATTTATTTATCCTGGCGGTCCTAATCAGGATAACGGGATACTGTTTTTAAATTATTGCATTGTCATTGATCCTTGATACGTGTGCAAAGTTTCAAAGAAATTGAATCGCTGGAAGTTGGTAAAAATTAGGCTCAAAAATTCCGTTACATAGATAGATAGATAGATAGATAGATAGCTAGTTACAACCCAAGCTAATAAAAGCATGTTAAAAAGGAAATCGCTGAAACTCCTCAGAAACAGCTCCAATTTTAATAATTTGTTTTGAAAGTTCTATAACTTAATGTTATTTAAAATTATAAACCTTATAGAGGGGCAAATTATTATTTGCATTGTTTAAACAATGTAAATGTCATTTGTACAGGGTGTCCACTAACTTTATTGACAAAATTAAGGTGGATTTTCCAACAAAAGTTAGGAAAAAAAAACTTATTATAAACATATCTTAAACGTCCATCTTTTGGGATTACAGGCTGTTAAAATTTAGGAAAAATCAATTTTTTTAACAAAAATTTTTTACCAATGCAGATATTTTTGTTAAATTTTTCTATAAATCAAAAGCCTTTTTTAATGTACGAAAAAAAAACATTTTTGTCAATGTCGTCCTTGAGAGATGCAAATGTAAAATAAATGGCACGACACAAAATTAAAAAAAAAATACAAAATATATTTTGGAAACATAAATGTATTGAGTAATCTTTCTCTAAGCAAATTCATTTTGATTTAAGAAACAAATAGGAAACGCTGTGGCGTACAATTTTATTCTTGTTCGAGGGGGAATAAAGGGCCATCACACTATATAAGTCCCTTTATCGTATCAGGACTCCTTTTAAGTTTTATCGGCACGCACATTTTATCAACTTAGTTTTATTATATACTAGCTATGATTCCCGGCTTCGCTCGGGGGTTGATATAAGACCCAAATAACCGTTGTTCTGAATGAAGTTCAAATACTCGACAACAGATGGCGCCACTACACTTAATTTCCAAGTTGAAGGGTTGGAAGAGTCCTTATATCTTTAAAACTACGCCCTTTAGGGTAAAACGGGAACTTTCTTGTTCGAGGGGGATAAAGGGCTATCACACTATAACATATAAGTCCCTTTATCGTATCGGGACTCCTTTTCAAGTTTTATCGACACGCACATTTTATCAACTTAGTTTTATTATAATTTAATATTTATATAATGAATAATGATATATATGTACCCTATACAGCCCCGGATCTAGGGGAGGGGGCAAACGAAGATGACTGCCCCGGGTGACACATTCAAGGGGCGGCAAAATTACAATATTAAGGCTTGACCGGCGTGCTGTGGACGGTGAGATGGGATAGCAGAGGGCACCAGGCCAGGGTGTGCGATTGGAAGGTAAGGCCCTTTTTTCGCGATTTCTTCCTAATGGTTGACTTTGGACCCTATGCTTATAAAGCAAAGTACCCTTTATTTTAAACCACGCTAATTTTTTTTTTGCATTTGTACATACCTGTTTTATGTAAAATATGTAAAAAAATAATATTTTTAACTAAAAGTTACATACATAGTGGCTCCAAAAGAAATTGGGTTTTTAATTTGTGCAAGATACGGCAGGTGGCGCTCATTATAGTTTATAGCAGATTGATAGCAGATTTTAATTTCTCACTTTTTAAAATTTCCTCTAGCCAGCACAAAACAAAAATTATTTAATTAATTCTATAACCAGAATACATTTTTGACACCAGGTATCTACGAAATCTTTTACTTTTGTGTTAGATTTTTTTATGCACATTTTAGAGACACCCTGTATTCCTTTGGTATAATTCAAAAATACTTTTTATAGGAAAACTATATTTAAGTAATGAACTTGACCACAAGTATTAATGCATCTTTCAATTTACAAAAGGTTAAAACCCGTTCGTATTTCTTAGCGAATGAACGTATAAAAAGCCAATTAAACGAAGAATAAAAGTACCAAGATGCCTAAAAGAATGCGCCGCAAGAAAAGTTCAAAATCCATCGCAGATCGTACCCGTCAAACCTCCACAAAACTGTAAATCGAAGTTCCAGACCGTAAAACCTGACCATAGCCTTTGGTACTACCTTAAGTACCCAAAGAAGGGGAACCATGCATGTCCAGCCAACTTGCCGAAGAAATCGCGGTTGCAATCACGTCGCTCGCTATCGGTACCGCACGGGTACTCATTAGTTCGGTACTACTCGAAATCGCGAATCGCGTTTAGTGGTATTTTGATTTGTTTTTCTTTTTAATTTGAACTAGAGGGAGTTAAAACTTTTTTTTAACTATGCGTGCTGGTGACTTCTATATATCATAGACTGTACCAAAAACATTTTTTGGTTATTACTGTCTTTAGCTGTGGATTTGTTTAAGTGAAATAAACACTGAAACCTATAAAATATAAAACACATTTTTAACTAACAAAACAACATTTAAGGATTAAAATTAAATAAATTTAGTGATTTTGTTTTTGTAACTGTAAGTGCCGCAGTGAAATTTTTCTTGACTTAAAATACTTTTATTGGAAAGTTTGGAGAAACTATATGTGTAAGTGCAACGTACATACATTTTATTTTAAAATGTTTTTAAACTACTTTTGTAGTGCACTTTATTTATTATGAATAATCCTTGTTTATTGTTTGTTTACTCTAAACAGCAAATGTACCGGTTGTCAAGCTATAAATTTACAACCCGCTCCCTTATCTTTTTTATCGTATAAAATTACCAAATATATTTCTTTATTTGGTTAACTTTGTAGTTTACAAATCAGTCATGGCATTTTTATTATCTTAAATAACATACAGGGTACGACAATATTATTATTATACTATATACTCGTCTAATTTAACCTAAAAAATATTTTTCCATAGGCTTTAAGAAAGACCACATTTTATATATCTATCCTAATGATTTTAAGAAATATTTTTTATTTTTTTTATCTTTGGACAATCCACAAAGGCTGAAATCCTAAATACTAACGTACCGTGGGTGTCTTAGGCAAGGTAAGAAGAAGTTTGTTAACACGGGACTTAAAAACTTGAAGATTTGGGAGGGAAGGAAAGACTTCCGCTGGCAGTAGGTTCCACAGTCTAGAAACTCTAGGGATAAGAGAACGAACAAAGTGGGAAGTTCGGGGCCTGTCCAGTTGGACCGTATATAGATGCATACGCGCTGCACCACGAGTTTCTCTGGTGAGAACCGTGAGTGAAGGAACTATTCTGGACAATTCTTCAGAGCAGAAGCCATGGAAGTACCTATAAAAAGCGATAAATCCTTCACAGCCCGACGATGGGCAAGAGAGGAAAGCCTTTCTGTAAGTGAAGGATCATTAATGAGACAAATAGATCTTCTTTAAATGGAATCAAGAATGCGTAGGATTGTGGGGGATGCCATGCCCCAGATATGGGAACAATATTCCAAGGGAGGTCGGATTTGAGACACATATAAAGTGTATAAATTAGAAGGGGAAAAATACTTTTTGGCTCGAAAGAGAAATCCAAGCGTTTTTGAAGCTGCCGTGGCTCTAGATACAATGTGTTTATGCCAGTTAAGGTTACTTTCAAATGTGACGCCCACAAGATTAAAGGTGTCTTTGCTCTGTAAAATATGGCCATTTAAATCTACAGAATAATTTTAAATTCCTATTAGAAACGTAATAAACTTACATCTTTCAAACTTTTTTATACGTGTAAAAAATAAATGAAAACACTATTTTTGGGTTGATTTTGTAGTATCTATATTTTTTTTATCAGAATGCTTTTATCTTCTAAGATATACAGCAATATAAGATATGATATCCAAAAAACCGACAAGTTTTGAATCATTCGCCAAGCCCTTGAAATGGTGTTTTTCCGTTTGGGGAATTCTCTTTTGGCACTTAATAAAATTTTACCTGAGCTGACCTCAAACCTGAGTGTACTGTATGTATAATTTAATAAATTAGACAGACTTATTCATTCTAAGTTTACATAAGCGCTGTAATGCGCACAAGCCAAATGCGAATTTGAGTAAGACCCATGTGTAAAGACGCCTAAATCGGTGACAATCTTATTGCATTACAAATAGTGCTGTTATTATCCAGAGTATGGTTAGTTCTGGTAAGCAAGTCTTTTTTTTTAAGTTCCTAATTAAACCCAAGACTTATACGCAATTTTATAAATCCACTAAAAATTTATTCCCACCTTTAGGGTACTAAACGAAAAGAGATAATAATACATTTTTGCCGAGGTGTCCAAACCAGGAAAAAAAAGAGTTACGTCAGGTAAAATTTTATTAGATGACGAAACAAGAATTCCCTCAACGGGCAAACCCTTGAAACGACGTGAATTCCGTTCACACGCAATTTCCAGATTGGGAAGGCCATATTTCCAAAACTGAAAAGATAGATATATCAAATGTAGTAATTTGTTTTAAAGACCTTTAAAAGATATTTTTGTTAGTTATATAATATATTGGGTGTTCCATTTAAAACATCATATCTCTTGTCGTATCCTGTATATCCTAAGCAGTGATTGATGCCCCCCTGTAATTATTGGGGGACAATAAATACCATTTTTGTTTATTATTTTCAAACATTAAAAAATGCCACCTCTAAAAATCTTCGCCCCTAAAGTAAAAAGTTAACGTTGCCACTGATCTCTAAGACATAATAAAAACTTGATTAATAAATTAGAAACTACAGGATCAACCCAATAAAGTAGCATTTTTATTTATTTTGTACGATAACTACGTACCTTTGTATAAAAATAATAAAAAATAAAAAAGCTAACGGGTTGTAAATTTAAACCTTGACATCCGGTACAGAGTCATCCAAGGATAACAAAACAGAGCCATATTTTTGGCTTATCTTGTACTAAAAAAAAGTTATCCAGTGTTTACTTTTATGTAAATTTTGAAAATTCTAATAGCGCCTTGGCCAGCAATAAAATGGACTTTATGAGAAGAACTTTTAGGGGTTTCTTTTGACGAGTCTACCATGTACGAATATTCATATCGACATATAGTGTATTCCTTTTACCTTGTAGAACCGTTCTCTGAACTGTCAATAGTGTCAAGAACGGTTCTACACAATGAAAAAATGTCAAAAAATTGTAAAAGGAAGACTTATGGTGTCCTTCCGCGCGGATCTGGAACATAAAAGGAATACAGCAATATATGGAAGCGGCGCTTTAACTCAGCCTGTCAATGTCAAATGTTTTGGGTGTCGGTCTGGGCAAACGTGTCACTTTTTTGTCGGACAAGTTTACCACAATGTTTTATATGCAGTTTTTAAATATTGTGCTGTAAATGGTAAGGGTTACAGTCATGAAACCATAAGATTTAGACACATGTTTTGGATATTGGACTAGGCAGGTTTCGTGACTGTGACCTATACGATTTTGGCACAATGTTTAAAAATTGCATGTAAATCTTATGTTAAATTTTTCCGACAAAAAAGCGTTTATCCAGTCCGACACCCGAAACATTATACATTGACTGGCTGGATTAAAGCGCCGCTTCCATGTATGGCGGTATGAATATTTGTGGTAGACTCGTAAAAGGGAGCCCCCCTCCCCCGATTAGGTTTTTAAGGGTTAGTTCTAGTAAGGTTTTTAAGGGGTTAGTTTATTGCTTGTCCAGGTACTATAAACACAACTATATTTAGTAAAAGTAAACAAACAAGATACAATATAAAATTAACATTTCCTTAATTGGAAATATTATTTTATGGTTATTTTGTGAAAAGCGAAACGCGAAAAGTATTTTCGATAAGAAGGTGGTATTTATTGTTTTTTAATTAAATTTTATACTTTAACCTATATAAATTAAAAGTAATAATAAATTCTGCATTCTGACAAAATATTATCTGTGTTAACACTTTAGACACGTTTTTAAGAGTTGGGGATCTGATTGTTTGTTAGTTGTAAATTAGTATTAAGGCAGAGTTTTGAGGAGCTATAAATAAAATTATTATTATATTATTATGAAGCTGAGAAAAAGCCCGCCAAATCATTTTTTTTAACTGCTAGGACCTTAAGAGCTGACCATCAATTTGCCTAAATTCTGTAAACCATGTTTATAAGTTTTTTTAACAAAATATGAGAAAAAATGTGTTAATAGATGATTAGTCCCATATCCGGCAATAAATGTAAATCAAAGTGTTAAATAGGTCCTTGAATAGCTTTAACATAAAGCCTCTCTCGAAAACCAATGTTACCTTTTTTTGTATATACACAGAAAATTCTACTTTTATTAAATTAAACAAGAACCGCTAAAAATGAATCTAAGAAATAAATAGCTACCATGCAAAAACGTAATTATATTATTATGCAAGACAGCTGGGTATATTTCTAAAGAAGTTTTTTTATACCCCAACCACACTAAAATACCTAACCTCCCTCTCGCCGGTAAAAATATGTTTATTAATTGTCGGTTACCTATATTTTTAGTTTTTTTTTTAATGTAAAAGTCATCACCATCACCAATAGATGATTTTAAAAAACAATTATTTTTATTTATTATAAAAAGAAAAAAGTTTTAGATTTTAGCTCGAGGTTGTGTTGTTTCCCGACGTGAAGCGAAGGGAAACAATAAAGCGAACACAAAAACATTAAACAAATTTCTGTGTATGGTACATATTTTTTTTTTGTGAAGGGAAAAACGCCGATTTATTTTTGAAAACACATATTATTACAATATATTAAAGGTGGAAAATTATTAATGTGTAATTTGGAGTTAGTTTGTATAATTTAAAGTTAAAAAATGTCCAATGACTCTTTTATTATAAATACAATGTAATATTTGCATAATAAGATATTCTATAGGTAAATACCTAGCTCTACTAACGTGTATGTATAACCGGGAAAAAGTACTAACTCTTTTCCCGGCTGAAAATTAATTTTATGAAAAGTCACATTTTAGTACCTGTCAACGGAGGAAAAAACACTTTTTTCTGCTTACTTTTTGCATAAATGTTAATTGGAGATATGCTCTATATTGGTTAGTCGCATTCATTTATTGGATGGTATTCTTGTTGTGTACACTCCTGGAAAAAATGGAACCGCTTCGGTCCTGGTCCAGGGTATACGAGCTGACCCTATTCAGCCCTATTGACCCTATGAACTAGCCGGTCGCCTGAAACAAAATAAAAGAAAAACCCCCAAAAACCAAAAAAATCTAATTAAAAACGACGTTTCGGTGGCAAGTTTGCCACCGATGTCAAGTTAAAATTAAGTTAAAAATAAAAATAAAATATTAACCAATATTTAAATTAAAAATGATTAAAATTTTAGATTATTTTTGTATTGCATACTGAACTATTTTCAGTTTGCAATACAAAAATATTCTAAAATTTTAATCATTTTAATTTTAATATTAGTTAATATTTTATTTTTATTTTTTATCTTGACAACGGTGGCAGACTTGCCACCGAAACGTCGTTTTTTAATTAGAATTTTTTTGTTTTTGGTGGTTTTTCTTTTATTTTGTATCAGGCGACCGGCCAGTTCATAGGGCTCAATAGGGCTGAACAGGGTCAGCTCGTATACCTCGGACCAGGACCGAAGCGGTCCCATTCTTTCCAGGCGTGTACCCAACAAGAAGACCATCCAATAAATGGTAATGATAACTATCAGTTCCGGAATAACCTATGAGAAAATAAAGCAATTGCTTAGGGCATTACGATGTGCGGAGCACCTTGAAAAAAGTGGAACCCTCAAAAAGTTTTGGGTTAGTGGTAAGAAATGTATGATTTTTAATTTGTGGAACCATTTTTTGTTTTTTTTTTTGGTTCTCAAAAATTTTATTTCTAGGGCGCACCACAAAAGTGTACTGCTTAGGGCATCAGTTTTAATCCGGCACTAGTAACTATAAAATAATATAATTTATAATGTTTATATTATAAAAATTAAGCTGTTTAACTAAAAACCACATACCTTCTAGATGCCAGTATGTTAATAGCAATTTTGCTTGTGACAGATGGTTTGCTATGGTTTTAGAACGAATTTTAAACATGTATTAAGTTAAGTAAATAATATAGCCTAGCGAGTGATTTTACCTACGCCGCTTATAACAAAGAATTTATTTTTGTATGTATATTTTTAAATAAATATAAATAAAAAAATATACAAAGTGTTTCTAAACAAATGCGGAGGTGATTTTTCATTAAAAAAATGAAGAACTTCATATGAACATATGTCCTAAACGTCTTAGTTTTTTAATTACAGGGTGTTAATTTTTTTTAAATATTGTTTTTATATAATAACTCTTATACCCATTCAGATTTTTGTAAAAAATGGGAGACGCAACCTTGCACCAGAAGACATTTTTTAGCATACAAGAAAAAATAAATTTTACCAGTGTCGTCCATCAGGGGTGAAAAGTAAATACTTTTTGAAAAAGAAAAAACGGTACGCCACTGCACTTTTTTAATAAAAATCTTTTTGTTTTTATCTCCAATTAATTTTAAACAAATTTGATCCCTTGACTTTTTTTTGTTTGATATACGGTTTTCGCGTAAATAAATAGAAACCATTTCTCGGCATGGTCAAATTCCTATCTAATTAAAGAATAAATAGGGAAGGTTCATTTTTATTGTAGAATTTTATATTAGGAATACAAACCGACCATACCAAAAATGGTTTTCAATGATTTACGCGAAAACCGTACATCAAACAAAAAAAGTCAAGATATCAAATTTGTTTTAAACTAATTGGGGATAAAAAAGATTTTTATTTTTAAAAAATGCAGTGGCATACCATTTTTGTCCCAAGAAATATTTACCTTTTAAACCCCTCATGGACGACACTGGTAATTTTTGTCTTGTATGCCAAAAATGTCTTCTGGTGCAAAGGGTGCATCTCCCAAATTTTTAAAAAATATCTAAATGGGTATAAAAGTTATTATAAAAACAACATATTTTTAAAAATTTAACACCCCGTAGTTCAAAAACTAAGACGGTTAGGTCATATGTTAATAAGAAGTTCTTTTTCTTATTTTTTGGTAAAAAAATCACCTCCTTAAATTTTTGGTATTTGTTTAGAAATACCCTGAATACCGAGTGTCAAATAGTCTATTTCACAAGCCATAACTTTTAGAGTATTAGACATATCAAATTGATATTTAATATAGGTAAATGACATGGAAAGAGGATAGTTTTCGCGTATTTCATACTTCTTTTTACATCCGGTTTAACCGACAATAACTCCAATATTTTATTTTTAAATGAAACACCCTATATATTTTAAAATTTTTGGATTGACAAGACAATTCTTCTATAGAAATAATATTTAAAGAGTTTTTTAAGCCTACTTGATTTTTGAGGTCATTACTATTATTGCATCTAGATCCTTTATGTATTACTTTAATTTTAATTCGATTGCAAAGAAATTAGGATCGTTAAAAATCCTTTATCTGAAAAGTGTTTGTCCAAAAAGTGTTGCCATTTAAAAAAATAACAGTTAGATACAAAAATGTCAATTTGCCAAATTGTTTTATTCCTATCTTTCATAAGTCACTAAAACTTTGCGATTGTATTTTTCATGGTTCTTCACCCATGGTTACTAAATTAATTTAACGTATAATTAGCGACCTAGATGCAATAATAAAAATGGCTTTAAAAAAATAAAGTATGCTTAAAAACTTTTTAAAATGTCACATTTTGACGTAGAATTGTCTAAGGAATTAAAAAATGATAAAATTTACAGGGTGCTCTATTTAAATATTTGAAATTAAAGTCATTTTTGATTAAACCGAAAGTGACTGGAAAGTAAAAAATATGCGCGAACTCTCCTCTTCCCATACCATTTACCTATACCAAGTCCCATCTTAAAATGTCTAATACTGTGAGAATTATGCTTGTCTAATAAATTCGTTTACACCTAGTATTTCTGTGAATAAATTTATTATTTTTTTAATACAATAAATACTTAAATAAATGCACAAATAATATTTTATTTAAAACAATAAAAGAAAAATATTTATGAAAAAACCTAAGAGCGAGCTACTATATAAAGTAACTTTTATTTTCTCGTAAGCTTTAAAACACTTTTTACAAAAGGGTCTTAAAATTCCAATAACAATATTTTAAGTCGATTAAAAAGAATTAAAGGATTATTACCCCAAGCTTTTGGTCTATATACCTACAGCTTTTCCTTATGGTCAGTGTCCTTATGGTAATCTAATATTCCCTATAGTATTATCTGTGATGCTCATAAAAGGATCATTTTCTTGTCTTGGACTTTTATTAACAATCACCTTTACCTTATAAATATTTTCCTTTTTCTGCAAGTTTTAAGTTTCTTCCACTCTAAATACATGCATACTTTAATTGGTAATACTTTAGTTTTGGTTCAATGAAACGATCACTTTTTTTTCTTTTTGGTAAGATACTCCAGGCTTTTTTATATATTCTTTTTTGAATACCTATTAAAAGTTTCGCCAAATATTCGTAGGTGTCAAACGTGCCTCCCAGTTTCATTTTTGTTTATTGATCAATAAAAAATGTAATATTTATTAGTAAAACCACAAGAAAACTAAACGCTTACGACATGGCAAAATAAATAATCATTAAGGTTAGGTTAAGTATTATTTGGCAATATTTATATGTTTTTTAAGCATGGCCGTCGGACGGCAGCATCTACCGATAAAAAGGGTAAAAGCCGCCGGTAATAACAAATTAATTTAGATTTTTGGCGGCTTTAATATACATAAATAGTCGGGTGATGGTCTGGTGTATTAAAGCGCTGGGTCGTTTGGCGCACAACCGACGTGAGGTGGGTTCGAATCCTGCTGCGGCCAAAGTCAGAAATTTAGTGGTTAGCTCAACAACAGACGGACAAAGTGCAAAATGTATCGACGCTAGTAGGCAGCAAAAACTAAGGCACCAAAACACACTTTGCTGTGTCCTGCGCAACAGTAGACACGCGAACCCTATCCAGTAGGAAAGGTCGCGGCTATCCCCCTGAGTGGGGAGGTCGTCTTAACTTGTCGCGAATAGGACCGTGGTTCAAAACCCACGTTAAGCTGAAGGTCCCGTCTGGTTGACATCACCCAGAGGTAAAACGACAGGGCGCACAATAAGCCGAGCGGCTTCAGTACATGGGATATCCCGGCCCCATTCTAAGGTCTATACGTAAACAGATAGACGGCAGTTTTCTTTTTATAATTGAGCAATGCGGTTGTTTAGCCAGTGCCTTTTCTTCAAAAAAGACCATATAGTCCAAAGTTATGACATTTAGTATACGTATATAGGTTTATTTAAACTTTTTATATTTGATTCATCAAAAGATTCATGCTCCTATTAATCAACATCTTATTCTGTAGCACCCTGTATAGTGTTTAAATGCAATAAAAATATTTATATTTATACGTAAGAGTTAAAAACTAAGATCACAAGAAATTTACCTTATACAGGATTTCGTAAAGTAGTGTTAGGCTGAATGATTCTTATAAATTTTAATGTTCTAACAGTACACAACATTAATACGTGTACGTAAGTTGGTATAAAATGAAAATACGCAACATCATCAATATGATTTTTAATTAAATAAATAGAGTGTAAAATACTTGCACATAATCACGCCGCTTCTCTTACATTTGAAGAATTTCAAAGAAAAAACCTTTCTTAACTATAAGAAAAATATAAAATAATCTTGTTCATTGTATTACAGATACAACTTAATTTTGGGTTTTGATAAATTAATACGAAATAATTAATTCCAAATTATAAGGTTTTATATACTACCTAGTGATTCTGAAAAGACACTTGCCCTTAAATATTTTTGTTTTGTATTTTTAAAGACAGTTAAACACGATTTGGCTTGCATATACAGGGTGTCCAGTAACTTAACCGACAAACTTAATAGAGTAAGGCCCGTAAGTGGCAGGCCTTCGTCATATTGGTAGGGGAGCTTAAAAGGGATTTCTGGATTTACTACAGCGCAGCAGATTAATATACCGGAGGATACCGTGTACCCGGTTAAGTACCTCCACCAAGTATGAGCTCCGTATACAGGGCCGATCATAAAAAACAAAAATATATACATCAGAAATTGTCGAGCGAGTCAGATTAAGATAGGGTAAGTTAATTACATGCTAAACAGTGTATATTCCTCTAATCTTACAATTTGAGAGTAACTTAAAGGAAAGAGAAAGCTACAAAGAAAAACGTCAGTTTAACATTTTCGAACGTGGCTATTTATTTATATATATAATTCAGGGATTTCGAAAAATATATAATTTAATACGACCCGAAAGATTTCCACAGGTCGAAATAATAATAGTATTTTTTGACATATTTAAAATTTTATAGCCGCTTCCCCCACCGATGAAAGGGTATATATTATATAACATTTTATCTTCTTATCATCTAAGCTATACAACCCAATAGGTCTTTTTGATGCTCGAATAAATCCTCATTTAGCATCCTGGGCTTCCCTCCTATATTGTTAACGCTGAATGTTTGCTCAGAGTGCTCCCAACACAGGTAGAAGCGATGGGAGAATATGAAGTTTAACTTATAGTGGCTTTGGCAGGTACCAAGTACGAAAGGTTAAATAATTAAAATATAACTCTTGTCATTTTGTTAAAGCTGAATTATACATATTTTACTTGGGCACCTATTTGAAGATACTTCCACAGTCGGCAGATGGTTTTGATAGTTTTAACCCCTTGACAGACAAACATTTTGGTGTAGCCCCATGGTCGGATAAAGTTCAATATTTCCGGTATAAATAGGATATGACAAAAAGTCTCATACAGGGTGGTCCGTAGGTATTGGGCCAAAATTTAACTAAAGAATTGCCAGGTTTAAATATCGCGATTTAACTAAACTTATTTTGGTACAAAAGTTGATATTAACATACAAGGCGTCAAAGTTCAAAAAATGTCTTTAAAATAATATTTAAAACCCTTTGTAGATATCTATACTATCTCAATTTATATTATTTTTTGTACCAAGGTAAGTTTAGTTAAATCGCAATATTTTGACGTCATAATTTTCCAGTTGAATTTTGGCCCGTTACTTAGGGACCACCCTGTATAGGAGTTGTAGTGTTTCCAAATGGGCATGGCTTAACAATATTTTAATGTATACAGAGTTTTCCAAAAAAAATTTTTTTAACTAACCTCACAGCAATATCTTGTTTTTGGGACATTCTGTATATGTCAAACTATTTTTAGGACATGCCTATTTGGAAATGTTAAATAACAGAAATATTGGACTTCTTTGGATCATTGGGCCATCCCAGGGTGGGAATTGTCAAAACTATATGGCGACTGAAGAAATGTGTTCTGTACCCACATAACATATTTAAAAATTTAGCTTTTACAAAATAACAAAAGTTAATTTTTAATTTAATAATCTTTGGTACCTGGTACCTGCTAAAGCCACTATGAGTCAAACTTCATGTCTTCCATCGCTTTAACCTTTGTTGGGAGCATGCACTGCTCCCATATGACATATGTCAAACTATTTTCAGTTTGCGATTTTAAAGCATAAAATTTAATCATTTCTAATTTAAATATTGGTTAATTTTTTATTTTTATTTTTAATTTCATTTTTAACTTGACAACGGTGGCAGACTTGCCACCGAAACGTCGTTTTTAATTAGAATTTTTGGGTTTTTTGGGGGTTTTATACCCTGGGACCAGGACCGAAGCGGTACCATTCTTTCCAGGCGTGTACCCAACAAAAAGACCATCCAATAAATGAATCCGCCTAACCAATATAGAGCATATCTTCAATACAACGAAAGTATGCCGCTCACGGGCTCTTGGATACAATAAAAATTGTGAAAAAACTCCAGATGAACATTTAAACGGCTTTGGTTTTTGAACTACGGGTGTTAAAATCTTAAAAACATTTTGTATTAAATAAAAAAATAATAATAATAAGGGAATAAAAAATTTAAGAGGACACTTCCTTTGCATCAGGAGACATTTTTGGCATACAAGAAAAACAATGTCGTTCATAAGAGGTTGAAGGTAAATATTAAAAAAGTTCGCCACTGCATTTTATAAAATAAAAACTTTTTTAAGTTTTCATTTAGTTTGGAACAAATTTGATCCCTTGATGATCAAATTTATTCAAAACTTAATGGAAATTTTAAAAAATATATATTTTTATTTTAAAAAATCAGGTGCATAACATTTTCCTTAATATTTACCCTAAAACCCTCAGTCACAACACTGGTAAAAATATATTTTTTCCTTTATGTTAAAAAATCTTTAATTCACAGGAGCGTCTCCTTAACTTTTTCAAAATATCTAAATTGGTATATTTAGATATCATGAGAAGGAAAAAAATGTGTTTAACACCCCGTAGTTTAAAAACTAAGACGAATAGGGCATATGTTCATATCAAATTTTTTCGAAAAATTTTTATTGTAGAATCACTCCTTAAAGTTTGTTGGTTAAGTTATTGCACGCCCTGTATAGGCCTAACGAATGCACAAAGTAGTTACTTTGCGCACTTGTTTGCAAAGTTAAACTGACATTAAAAAATGTAACTGGTATTGTATATTGCAACAACAAATAAAAGTCAAAACTGACAATACTATCTGACGTTGAGAAATATTAGAATAAAAATAATATGTTTTAACTTTCCTAAGATACTCAAAGAAAAAGAAAAAAATATTGTTCCTTACACTTGCGCAAAGTGTCTTTCCCGCTGTGCGTCGTTCGTCTAACTGCTTTTGATTGCGGGAAAGTATCACTTTGCGCACTTTTAGGAAAATAATTATTACAATACGAATAATTTAGGGAAATAAATTAACCATTTTCAAAATTAAGCAGGGTAGTTCCAAAGCGTACCATTTCTAGTATTACCACATTTAAAAAAGTTAACAAATACCTGTAAATTAAGCATAATTTACATAAGGTATTCTTTTTTGAGTTTGATCACCCTGTTAGGCAGAGTGGGGGGAGGGTGCATAAGAGGCACGTGCCCCTACCCCAGGAGTTTTGTGAAACGGGTTGTGCGGGAGTGAGCGTTGTGTAAAGCCTTATTTTTTGTAAATAGAGCATTATGTGTCTCTTTGTAATGTCTTGCCTCTCCCCCGGAATCAAAATCAGTAGTTTAGGTGAACACTTTTTTTTTACCTTAAATTCCTATTTGTAAAATGAATGTCTTTATTCTGGTTGCTTTTGTAGGTAAAGACCTATTTTTCTGCTCTTTAATTTTATTTTGATGTTGGTATGTAAAAACTTTTCCTTTTTGCCTCTTGTCCCCCAAAAATCTTTTCTGCGTACGGCTGTTATGTATGTAGTCATGGCCTAAAAAAAAATTGTTTTTTTTTAACTTTGAAAAATACAACTGTTAGTACATTCAGTGGCGTAGCTCCTAGGGGCTAGGCAGGGCAATGACTTGGGTCCTTCTAGCCAAGGGCTCCTCGAACTAATACTTACTAAGAATTATAAATTGGAGTTTTAAAAATTTGTTCCATAATATGTGAAATATAAGTAAACTACAATTTTAGAGAGATGCTTTTTTTTAGCACATCGAATATTGGCTACAAACGCTTTAAAATAATGTAATTGGGGGCCCTTCTTTATTTTTTGCCCCAGGGCCTTTGCTTACCTAGCTACACCACTGGGTACATTTATCATATTTTTAAATTAAATAAAATAGATGGCGATTATACGCTTTAGGATTAGGCTCCTTAATTATCACAGATAGCTTTATAATGGAATAAATAAAAGCAACAGATGCAACAAATTTTAGGACATATTTTTTATGTTATTTTTCAAACCTGTTTTTTCTTAGCGTCAGTTGTATGAGTACCCAACAAAAAAAAATCCGTTAGAAATGAAATGTTTTGCCAATCAAATTATACACGTTTTGATACAAAAAAGACATCAATTCATTGTTCCTGCAATTATAGTTTTGTAATTTTACAAGTCCGTTATTTGATTACTTCACATAACAACTTAAGTTAATTTAATTTTACACTTGTGCAAAATAAACCGAAATAACGTGTCATTATAATCATTAAACATTCTGTGATGCTTCTGGTCTTTAATATCAATAATTTATTTAGTTAAGCCATAAAATTCCATCTATTTTATAATGTTTTTTTAATAGCCCAATGCATCTTGGAACTTAAAATAGTTACCTTAAAAAATCATGTTATAAATAACTTGATACTGCCTAAAAACCTAATCAAATATTTGTTACAGCACTAATTTTTAAAATAGAGATTTTGTTATAAAAACCATAAAAACCATTTCGTTAGTCAAATGAATATTAGTAGTGGCCTTTAATCGAAAATTTATATTCTTGGGTCTTTTATTCTGTTATTTACGTTGCCATTAATTAGTTTAAATTTTAAAAAGTGCGTAGTCCTGACTAGGTCAAACAAATAAAAACATATTATGGAAATAATTCCGTACTATCGTAATATTATACAGGGTGTCCCAACATATTCGACGCGGTCTGTAGCTGGATAACTATACGCTTTAAAAAAAAAACAAACATTTAGAGGTCGGATAAGGTCACAGTATAAAATTGATTTAGTCTATACAGGGTATCTCAAAATAGTGTGACGTATCAAAGTAATATTTTTTTAAATGAAACAACCTATGTTCAGTCATATCGTTATCAAATGTTGTACAGGGTGCTCAAAAAATAATTTCACTTTTTCAAAAAATTAAGTAGCCATAACTTTCTTATTTTAAATGTGTTTTAAATCAAAAAATCGTAGAGCGAAAAGATTAACCATGAGTTACACTACTGAAGAAAAAGTATTGATAATTAAATGGTACTATCAAGAAAATGGTTACCAAAAGGTGTCGGACATGCTCGCTGCTCAGTATCCGAATAGACCGATACCCGGAAAATCAACAGTCGATAGGATTATCAAAAAATTTGAGATCAAAGGCACAGTGATAAATAACTGCAGATGTGAAGCTAGGGAGTATCAAAAAGAAGAAAATGTAAGAGATGATGGAGACTTGGAAATTTTATTGCACGTGGAAGAAAATGAAGGAAAGGTGAGTACAAGGAAACTTCAGGATATCATAGGAATCAATCAACAGTGCTCCGGATTTTAAAAGGCATAAATACATTTCATACATCAAGAATGGGGATGAAATACGACGGCAGGAATTTTGTTTTGACATGATGGAAAGGGCAAACATGGACAGGGAGTTTTTAAGAAATATTTGTTTTACTAATGAGTGCAAATTTACGTTAAACAATGAACCCAATCATCAAAATTACCGATACTGGAGCAAAGAAAACCAACACAGATTTGTCGAAACAAGGACGCAATATCCACAGAAAGTAAATGTTTGGGCGGGGATTTTTAAACAACATATTATTGAACCATTTTTTCTTAATCAAAATTTAAATGCAGAATTTTATTTGGAACTACTCGAAGAACTAATTTTACCCTGTGTTTTTTAAACCACGTGATAACAAATTAAATTCTCATAGGTTGCTTATACCTATCTTCTGCACTTTTTTTAAAAAATTCCGTTTTTACAAATTTTTAATCTAAGCGCCTTTTTACACTAAGCCGATTTCGATGGACCGAGTGATAAAAAAATTATACGAAGCCTTTAAATTTGCCAACTATTCGCATTCTTAACGTGTGAAAGGTCTCATAAGACTCCATACACTTTGATAGGTCCGTCGCCCGAATTCCCGTCTTTCGCTAATGCTCGCTAATGTGAAAAGGCAATAAATGTTTATTTAAATTAAAGTTGTCTGTAATACAACAGCCATTTGTATTTTCCTTAAGTAAATATCAACCACAATAATTTATCACTCAGTCAGTTTGCAACAAATTTTAGTGATTTTAAATGAGAAGCCTTTGTGACAACAACAGGATGATATAATAGTGGTAGGATGTAAAAAAATAATTTTCTTTGGTCAAGGGTTTATGCTAAAAATTATATCAACAGAAATCACATAATTATGTTAAAAAGTTGTTTTTAAAAAATTAACAAATTGAATATGGATAATATAAAAAACGTGTTTTAGGGAACAGAATGTCATCATAACTGATCAAAGGCATTAAGTACCATTGTTTAAAAGTACAAGTTTTATTATTACTATATTCTGGATTCTAAATAAAGTGAAAGATAATAAAAAAGCTTTTAATTTGTGCTATTTTTAGATAAATCTACATTCCACAATAATGTCTTAGTAAACGGACACACCTATATCTTTTTAAATTGAAATAGATATTTAAAATACAAATATGTGTCATATATTTAGAAAGGTCATCATAAAGTGTAAACAAATACAGGGTGTTCCGTTTAAAACAAGAAGCCTATGCAATTTGATTTCCTAAAAAACTGAAATTATTTTTTGAGCACCTTGTACAACATTTGATTACGATATGACTTTTTTAAAAGGAAATTTTGGGAAAACTGTTCGCATGATCCAAAACTAATAAATACAAAAAGTTACCCCAATTGGTTAGCTGGTTAGACTTATAAGTAAAAATATAAAAAATGGCCGAGAACTAACTACTTTTATTTCCAAAAATAGAACAAAATTGTATAGGTAAATGTTGTAGAGTATTACATTTAACGTCAAAATTTAAAGTTAAAATATAAGAATAAAAAAAAATGGATGTAATTGTCAATTTCTTGAATTACGCATTACAACTTAAATAATGGACAAAAGAAAGCAAAGTTAAAAAAATATCTATAATTTTAATTATGTCAAAAAATTCGCTGCTTTACAGGCCAGCATTTTAAAAACTGTTAATGCATATTGTAAAAAATTGACAAACATATTTTTTTTACTTTAATTCTATTCTAATTTATATTGTGACATAAAATGTAATTCTCTACAACATTTACTTATACAATATCGTCCTATTTAAAAAAATAAAGGTACTTCACTCTTTTATCATGTTTTTAGTTATAACTCTCCCTATATAATATTACCAATCAAAGTAAAATTTTGTCTTTATCAGTTTTGGACTATGCGATCATTTTCCCAAAAGGACGTTTAAAAATTCCAATATTTTTGGTCTATTTGTCCCCTTTTAACACCTATCCTGGGACACACTGTAGATAGAGCTTGTAGAATTTGTATCTATAAAAATATTTACATTAGCAACTTGATATTTTACTACGGTATGGTATAAACTATAAGTAGTACTAAGACAATTAAAATTTAAACATATATTTCTAAATCTATGACAAATTTAATATATCAAATGTGGTATTTTACGGCTTTTAGGGAGATCTTTGTATTGGTGATAACATATACAAGATGTTTTATTAAAAAAACTTTGTGTAATTACTTTAAAATAAAATTCAATTTAAAAAATATAGGTATGCCACTGCATTCTACGTAAAAATCCATAACGCTCTTCCATTTACATTTATTTTTTTTTGTATCTCTAATAACAAGCGAGTTACAAGTGCCTGGCCAAAGTGATAAACTTTAAAAAACTCTTTGTATCTTCCAAATATATCAAGTTAGCCATGATTTACCTTTTACCAAAGAGATTCGGTCTTTTTGACCGGCCGTGTATAAATACCGATTTGTCAAGGTCATGGCATCCCCATCATTTACGCTTATATGCGTCTATGTACCTTTCTGATACTTAGTTTCATGCTATTATTCAAATCGTGAAAGTGTCCTAAAGCAAGAAAAATATTGAAATTTAAAGTAGGACAAATTTACCGATAGTCTGTGTACGATTCAATTTTAAAATATACAACTTTTTTTATTTCTAACATCTTTACATTTATATATTGCGTATATCATTGTATTCTCCTTCCAATTTATACACTTTGTATGTGTCCCAAATTCGACCCTCTCTGGAATATTGTTCTCATGTCTGGGGAATGGCATCCCCTACAACCCTCAGCATTCTTGATGCCATTCAAAGAAGAGCTGTTCGTCTTATTAATGATCCTTTACTTACTCAAAGACTTCCTTCTCTTGCCCATCGTCGAGCTGTGGGAGATCTATCGCTCTTCTTTAGATACTTTTACGGCTTCTGCTCTGACGAATTATCCAGTATAGTCCTTCCCCTTGCAGCTCCCAACAGAGAAACTCGTGGTGCCACGCGTATGCATCCCTATACAGTTCAATTGGACAGGCCCCGAACTTCCCATTTCGTTCGTTCTTTTATACCTAGAGTTTCTAGACTGTGGAACCTACTGCCAGCGGAGGTCTTTCCTTCCCCCAAATCTTCAAGTTTTTAAGTCCCGTGTTAACAAACTTCCTCTTACCCTGCTTCAGACACTCACGGTACGTTAGTATTTAAGCTTCCAGCCAGCCTTCGTGTATTGTCCAAGGATAAAAAAATATAATGAATGCCTTTAAAAAGGGAAATATATTATAATTACCATGATGAGGATACTTCGCTAAAATAGGCGTAAAAGTGGATTCCAATGGTAGCAATATCGTAAAGATGTCGACTCTATACCATCTGATCATGACACTGACTCAGAGATCGAGGTTAACGAATGAGACAAAGAAAATAAAAATGGTCCCTCCACGGATTTTTAATAGCTCGTCACCTCACAGATGGTAATGGCAAAGCCTCTGTGTAGTATTCTGCCAATTCTAGGTAGTAGTTATTTTAAAATAATAACGTTCGTGGTGGCACTACCGCGTTGTCTAAAAGGTGCTGTAAAATGCAAAACTGTATGTTTCTTGGATAACGTTGACGGAACATGGTTCTTTAATTTCCATGAATCCACTCACGATAAAACATACCAGCACAGAAACTCTTATAAACCATGTTTTTTCTAACTTTTGATGTATTTTGTTTTTTACTTTCTGTGATTAAAGACAGCGTACGCCAGTACTTCTTCCCTGTCTATAAATGTTTTTATTGCATATGACAAAAATGTGAAAATAAAAATAATTTTATCTATATCTACTATTGATTTATCAAAAAATCCTAATAACTGTAATAAATGAATATAAAAAAACATGTAAAACTAATTTGTACACAATAATAAAAAGTTCTTGTTGTATAATAATAAAAGAGAACCGGCCAAAATGACCGGTCGTCCGTACTAACGTTCTGCCAAAGACAATTGTAGTTTCACTATAGACTTCCAGAACAATGCTAAATTTTTGGTTATTAGTTTGGACGCTGGCTTGGCTGAATTTATGAAGCGGCAAATTATACGTACTGTTTACGTCTGTACTCGATGAATACCCGCTTCATAAAATCCGCGAAGCGAGCGTTCAAGCTAATGACCAAAAATTTAGCATTGTTCTGGGTGTCTATAGTGAAACTACAATTGTCTTTGGTTCTATCCTTTAGATATTAGATCTAACAAGTATTTATAAAATTATTTAACTGTGGTTTATTTCTATTTTTTGTAAGTATTAATTGTACATTGTATTAATTAACGGTTCTAAACCAAAACAGCTATATATTAATTAACATTATGGTTTAAATTTTTATTTGTCTTACATATGTCGATACAATACATCTTACGGGGTTACATAGGTTACATACGTTCTGTGAAAAACTTCTAAATGGAATTTTTACCGTTAATATACAGGTTGTCCGGAAAGGTGAAGTCACAAATGATAGGAGTGATAGTATATATATATATATATATATATACTATATATGAAGGACTATATACCGTGCTTGTCTAGATTCAGGACTCCCTGCTAACTTTTGAAATGTTTGATATATTTACCAAAAATTTGAGGAACTTGGTGGGACAACATAAATCAAATTTTAGACAGGAAATGACAGATATCAAGATGTCAAACTGACAGCTGGGCGCCATTTAAAAAAAAAATAATGAAAAGGAGGGTCTTGTTGACTCATTTTAGAGCTTCTAAAGAGTACTTTATAACCCCAGAATATAAATTCAATACCTTTACCTACTACAAAATGGCAGTACTTTAAAAATTACCTAAATACCTTATTTAGATGGCCGTATTTCGAATCTAATAAAGTTAGATCACACTTAATGTGGTATTTTCCCAAAGCTGTTTTAAGGATTTATTTAATGGTTATATTGGTAATACTATACAGGAAAGGGTAAAAAATATAATTTTTTGAATAACGCACCCTGTATATTATATCACTATTAAAAAGATATCTAAAAGATCTTTAAGAAAATACCACATAAGGTATATCAACCTTTATTAGTTTTGAAGATATGGTAATCCAAATCAGGTTTTCGGATAATTATTGAAGTACCGCCATTTTTTGGGAGGTAAAAGTATTTACCTTATATTCTGGGGTTAAAAACTTGTCAGGAGCTTTAAAATATATGTGCTACAAGACCTCCCCTTCCATTTATTTTTTCATTTGAAAATGGCGCCCAGCTATCAGTTTGACATTTTTTGGTTTATGTTGTTTTACTGACGTCAAATTTTCATTAAAAATTACCAAACAATTCAAAAGTTAGGAGGGGGTCCTGACTTTAGACCAGCGCTATATATCGCGTTTTGGAAGTTATTGACCAAAACTAATCCGAATACAATAATAAATAAAAATAGAAAATTCTTGTTGTCCATGTATGGCAGAAAAAAAGTCAACCGATCAAAATGACCGGTGGTCTGTTGATACAACCCAGAAACGGCACCTTTGTGGTTAAGGGTTTAGTTCACCAATTAATTTGTTTTAAAAACTCTTAATTAAGATTGTGCAATTAATCAACGAAAAGGCGCCACTCTCTAATATACCTTGGGCACTATAAATTGAGATAAACACCTGAACAAAAAATGTTGTTAATCGCTTTTAAAATTTAGTAACCGGAGTTACTTATTAGTAATTCAATCTTCAATCAATTTCCCAAAGTATAGTATGCCGTACATCAGTCAAGGTGATTACCCAAGGAAGATAAACCTTTTAATAAGGAGCGCTCAATTTTTTATATTTGTCCGAAAATAAAGGTTATGTTTGTGACGTCACCTTTTTGCCATAATATTTTTTTATCTGACAAAATAAACCCATACTTGCATACCATAAAATAAAATCACTTAAAAACATAATAAAAATTGCATCTCACCCTTAATAAAGAGAAGACGTAAATTCCTGTAAAAAATATCCAAAGGTCACTAACCTTTGTTTACAGGTCTTAAAATTCTCTGTAACTGCAGTACAAATAACTACTTAATTTAATTATAAACAGTAAGAACTATACATATATAAAAGGCCAATGACTAAAAGCAAAAAATAACACCAAAACCTTGAAAAAATCTTAACCAGTACGATTGTAAACAAAAATTACGGGAAAAGATTACGTCACAAGATTTAGCGAACATAGGCATTAAATGGGATTGAGCGCTCCTTATTAAAAAGTTTATTTTCCTTGGTGAATACCAGCTTTCCGACTGTTTGGTTGTGATAATTTAAGTACAAGTTTTATTTAAACCTCCCTTGTAGTTAGTTATATATGAGGTCAATAACCAAAACATGGGAAAAATAGCAAACCCAAAATATTAACCGAAATAACAACAGATGGTGCATATAAAGACGATCACAATCAGTTAATTATCATGAACGCATAATCATGTATATATTCGTTTAAGCTTCCACAGATGTACTTAATTTCGAAACCGTTAATCACGAAAAATATCGAGTAAAGGAGTATAGAAGTGTACCTTACCACTCTACTTATTATTATAAATATTTAAATATACAAAGAGAAAGAGAAAATTTACATGGAAAATCAGCGAACTGAAGCAAAATTCGTGATTTGTTCTGTTATTTAGTGTGATCATAAAGTTTTATTTCAGGTAGCGTCTTTAAAACAATAACCGTACGGGGTTATCCAAATTAAGTCGGCCAATAGTATCTTGGTAGTTAGTAAAAATTAAAAATATTTTAATTGGTAAACTAGTAGCTATAACGCTCTTTGAAAGGAATATTCTAGTCTAGAGGCTTGAATTTCGAGCATTTTTGCCAATGAATATAAAAAACAATTAATATTTTAACTATATATTTCTTATCATTTCTTAACTTATTTTATTTATTTATTTATTTTGTTTGGGTTTCAAACAGAACTTATGTCCTAAAACAGTAACTACTTTTTACAATTTATATTAAGTTAAAATTTAATCTATGTAGAAAAAAATATATCAAAAATCGAAAAATATAAAAAATATACACGGATATTAAAATCACAATATTTTCATACAAATGTCGTTATGAGGAAATAACAATAAATAGTTAAGCTTAATGGTTGGTAAAATTTCTTTTAAAAGTTTTTTTAAATTTTAGAAAAGAATTTAAAAAATGTTCAAGTCTTTACAGAGAGTGTGACCTCTTATCATTCTGGAAATTGCTGAGTTTGAGGAATAATTTGTTCTAGCAAATGGCAGCGCAAATATATTTCTATATCTAACATTTCTCAAAGGTACATCGAAAGGTTACCAGTGACAACAGCTCCGGAGAATCAATTTTATTATTAATTATTTTGTGTAGATTGAGCACGCGATTTATGGTCCTTCGATGTTCCAGGGACACAATGCCATACCTGGTTCGCAACTCCAAGTAGTCACCATACACAATCTGGCCTTATAGGCTAAGCACTTCAAAAATTTGTTCTGAACTGATTTAAGGCGGGTTTTGTATATGTCGTATAAGGGGTTCCAAACGACTGTTGCAAAATTTAGACGACTAAAAACATATGCGTTATAAAGCGATATAAAAGTTTTATGATTTCTAAAATGCTTACACTGCGTATTTAGAAAACCTAACATTCTTTTAAAAAAATTATTTCATTTTCTATATGTACTACATCAAACAACAACTTGATATCCAAGATAACGCTGAGATCCCTTGCCTGCCCCTCACGCTTTAAAACGCTTTCTCCAAGGTTATAATTATTATTTATTAAATTAAAGTTGCCAGTAAAAGTAATTAAAAACTCTTTTGACAGATTAACAAATAAATGATTATCCTGACAATACGCCATAAAACTATTAAGATCCGACTGTAGTTCAATGCAGTCTTTAATTGTCTCTATTTGTTTATATATTTTAAGGTCATCTGCATAAAATAAATATTTTGTGTGCCTAAAACAGTATTGAATGTCATTAATATAAATTGGAAACCAAAGTGGGCCCAGGTGGCTACCATGGGGCACTCCCGATGTTGCAATAAAAAAGCTCTTGATCTACTTTCAGCCACTGAGACCATCTGTTCTCTATCCGTCAAATACGACTTAAACCAATCTATGATGATTCCACCCACCCCGACACCAGCCAGCATATTCAACAATAACAGATGATCTATCTTATCGAATGCCTTACTAAAGTCGGTATAGATAGAGTCAACCTGGATACGGAAATCCATACTTCTTAAAATAAATTCAGTATAACAAATAATTAGTTTCTATGGATCTATTAGGAAAAAAGCCGTTAATAAATAATAATTTGATTTTTTAACAAAAAATAAATGTTTGTAAAGTGCTTTTTCAAAGACCTTTGGAAATAGGCCTATGATTCTTAATGTTACCCTTGTCACCTGATATAAGTACAGGGACAAGAAGTGCCTTTTTCAACATTTTGGAAATAAACCAAGGGTCAGCGATTGATTAAAGAGGAGTGTAAGCGGCAAAGCAAGAACATCAGCGCATCTTGCGACAAATAATGATGGAATGCCATCCGCCCCAGCACCCTTTCTAGTGTTCAAGTTCTGCAAAATCTCTTTTAATTTATAGATAGTCAATTTGAGCCTACAAAATTCATCCAAATCAAATTCAAATGCAAATCCAAAAAAAATCAAAATCCATATATAAAGAGTATACAAAATTAATTAAAAAAAAAATAAATACATATTTATGAATTTATGCATCTTGAAGTGAAGGGAAAAATTAAAACGACCTCGTCGCCACGATTTCTATGACTGTGGTGATTTAAAAAATAAAAAATTGACAGATTCATAATTAATACGAATGTTGTTATCGCGTTAACCAACAAAACTGAAAAAAGTGTTATTTTTAAAATGACGGCTACTAAAAAAAGTTTATTTTTTTAGGTTAAGATAAGAACTTGAGATATGTCGACCGTACCAAAAAAAGTAGTTTCGAGAAGTATTATGAAAAGAGGGAGAGAAAGTTATTCATTCAGGTAGACCGCCCTTCAATCGCCTATTGTTAGAGTCGTTCGCTCAAACAGGTCTAGTTACCACCTTACCACCTCACCTAAATGGCTGTAATTTTAAAAATAATTTGAAATCTAAAAAATTATTATGGAAAGATGTTTTTAAATACTTAAGTTATCGAATTATAAAAGAAAAATCGCTTTATTAAATTTTTAGAATAATACCCCTTAATAATGAAGAATGCAAAAGACAATTAATAATCGTATAATATAATATAAAAAATTTTTTTTAGAATGGAACCACCTGTAAGTAATTAACCATTAAACAAAACTTAAATGATCTTTAAAAAAAAGCACAATTATTGTCTATCTTTACTAGTTGGTCGAAGATGTGGTCATCCAAATCTAAAAATTATAGATCAAATTTTTATTATTTGTATGACCCCAAATTTAGGGCTTACCAGTAAATAAAATGGACATTTAAAATTATGTTTTAGATTTTCATGTCCATTTTTTTGACTAAAAAATAATGATTGATATCAAACCTAAAAACATGATTGTCAATTTTTCTTGCATTTTTATTATTAATATGGGCATTAAGCATAAAAAACTTACCAGTTTAATAATTTCTTTCAAACCATATGGGCGTTCTTTGTACAAAATCTAACCTTTTTTGAAAAAAAAAAAACATTTTTGTAGTGAAAAAAAAGAAAGTTTGTTTCACAAATAAAAAAAACCGATATATTGATATTCTAATACCGGTATTCGAATATTGGTATTCGAATACCATTATTTGAATACCAGAATATTCAAAAACGATATTCAGAATCAAGAATACCGAATACTGACCAAAAAGTATTCCGTCGAATACCGAATACCAAACACATATAACATAACATAAACATATTCAAATGGTATTCGAATACCACACAAATGTATTCTGAATAGTATTCAGAATACCGAGTATTCGAATACTTCCCAACTGTGGTGTGCGCTATGGCTACCTAACAAAATTTTTTAATTTTTTTATCGTTTTTCTATCATATCTTCCAATATTTCAATACATGCATTACTTAAAGTACCTACACGGTATAAGTGATATAAAGTAAATCAAGCACTAACTAATGTAAGATAAATTGTAGCTTTAAAAGTTCTTAACTTCATCACGTACAAAAACATAAGAACGTATTTGTTATTAATGACGTATATCTTACTTTTAATAACTTTCTCCTCTTAGTATATGTTGGACACTTTTAATGGCAAAATGCTTTTATCTTTTAATTATTAAAAATACCATGGTCTAGTACATGAGGAAAATGTTTATTAAAAGAGAAAATAAATAAATTGTGACTAAAAAAATATATGTAATAAGACCTAAAGCATTAAAAAAAAATCTCTAAGGAGCAATGAATTTTATACCGGGTGATGCATCGCCGGGAGGGACATAGGAAATCCCATGTAATTTTTAATGGGGTCAATTATTGGCTCCCCTAATTATTTTAGAGAAAATTCTATGGAAGTTTATTTAGAGCATGCAAATCTACGTCCATGGTAAAAACTTTAGATTTTTCGATTAACCCGTTGTTACATTATTATCGCCTCATATTTATGAACAACAATATAAATACCAGTTAGCGTGACATTACGTTGTCATTTTAAAATTTAGTGCTTTATTATTACCAAAAAATCGTACAGTGAAAAGATTAAAGTTGTATTTATACAAACGAAATAAGTTAAGTTAAAATAAACTAGAGCAACAAATTTTAAGGACTTATGACATTTATAACATTTACATGCTCCAATAAATTATTAATATTATTACAATAATTAATATGTTGGAAATGACCTTAAGATTTAAGAAAATTTTTAAATATTCCTAAATTGAAATTTTATTGCATTCTGCAGAAACAGCAATTTTTCAACTCATCTAGATTAGAGTAATTTTTATTCTTGTATATATATATCATACTTTTAAAAGGCCTCAGAGGAAGAACTCATTTGGCGAAATATCAGGAGACCTGGCTGGCCAATTTATGGTGTGATGTAGGCCAATAACATTTCCATTAATAGCATTGTGTGAATATTCCCGAACAGCCAGGGTATTATGTGCCGGGCAGCCATCCATTTGGTACCAAATTTCCTGATTTTCCCTGGATACATCATTTAAAGCGGGTAAAATTAAGTTCTTCGAGTAATTTCAAATACAATTCTGCATTCAAATTTTGATTAAGAAAAAATGCTCCAATGATATGTTGTCCGAAAATCCTCGCCCAAACATTTACTTTCTGTGGATATTGCGTCCTCGTTTCGACAAATCTGTGTTGGTTTTCTTTGCGCCAGTATCGGTAATTTTGATGATTGGGTTCATTATTTAACGTAAATGTGCACTCATCAGTAAAACAAATATTTCCTAAAAAATTCCTTGTCCATGTTTCCCCTTTCCATCATGTCAAAACAAAATTCCTGCCGTCGTATTTCATCCCCATCCCTTAGCTCTTGATGTCTTTCATATTTGTATGAAATGTATTTATGCCTTTTCAAAATCCGGAGCACTGTTGATTGATTTTTCCTTATGATATCCTAAAGTTTCCTTGTACTCACCTTCCCTTCCTTTTCTTCCACGTGCATTAAAATTTCCAAGTCTCTATCATCTCTTACATTTTCTTCCCTTTAATACTCCCTAGCTTCACATCTGCAGTTATTTATCACTGTGCCTTTGGTCTCAAATTTTTAAAAAAATCCTATCGACTGTTAATTTTCCGGGTATCGGTCTATTCGGATACTGAGCAGCGAACATGTCTGACCCCTTTTTGTAACTATTTCCTTGATAGTACCATTTAATCATCAATACTTTTTCTTTAGTAATATAACTCATGGTTAATCTTTCCGCTCTACGATTTTTTGATAATAATAAAGCACTAAATTTGAAAATGACAACGTAATGCTACGCTAACTGGTATTTTTATTGTTGTTCATAAATATGAGGCGATAATAATGTAACAACGGGTTAACCGCAAAATCTAAAGTTTTTACCATAGCCGTAAATTTGCATGCTTTTCAATAAACTTTAATAGAATTTTTCTCTAAAATACTTAGGAAGCCAATAATTGACCCCATTAAAAATTACATGGGATTTCCTATGTCCCGCCCGGCGATGCATCACACGGTATACAGAGTATCACATGACGAAATTTAGCGATCGATTTTCTCAAAAAGCAAGCTTTAGTTAATTTTAAAAATTTGGCAACATTAATAAGTCCCAAGAGGGCATACGGCGCACAGTTACGGTTATACCCACTAATCTGGATGGATTGCCAATAGTTAGAATCTGCGCATAACAAAACGTTTTATGGGCGAAAAACGGGTTATCGCGCTTGCAGGTACCAGTAACTACCGAATGTTCACGCGCTAGCGCCGTAAGTCTATCGGCATTATCGGGCATAATTTATTAACCCGTTGCTTGGGTTTCCGTTCGCAGGACGGGGGAGCACGGTAAGGGTGGTAAGCCACTATTGTGTTTGACCATGACTTTTAAATACGCATGCACGCAAACTTACCGATTAGTTTACTGTACAGTTATGTACAAATTAAGGATCATGTCGTCAATGTTAGGTAAAGCGGGCTTTCCACTTATGCAACTACGCATGCAATATAGACGCATGCGTCGGTTGAACGACAGTGGCCCGTAGACGCAAAGGGAGAGGCATGTCGAAAATATACGTAGTTGCATACGACGCAGTTGCAAGTAAACGCAAGTCGTTCGATCTAGTAGCGGGAGACACGTCCGTCTATCTGCCTTTTTAACGTTTTTTTTTAAATTGTCACTACAGATTGGGTTTATTATAATTAATTATCGATTTGGCAATTTTAAAATTTGATATGTGTATGTGTTATAAGTAATATGGAGTGGTCTAATGAAAAAGATATTGCGTTTGTCGATGATTGCCGGAGTTTTACTTGCCTTTGAAAGGCATCCGATAATAATTATAAAGACAAATTTAAACTAGGCTCAACAATATCTGGCGGATAAATATAAACTGTGTATGTATCACCGCTCGCTATATATCTCAAGAATATTGCTAACCTTGTAGCTGCTGGAAGTGCCTCATGAAAATATGTATTTTGTTTGCATATTGCTGGGCCAGCCAAAGTCAAAAGTAATTCATAATCAAACGGCGAGTTCTGTGCCAGTTTTATTTCATCTACAATATTTAAAGTTTCATTTCTCTTTTGCAGAAAAGGGTTTTTCCAGAATGAAGGCTTTTCTTGTTTTCTTTTTTCCACCTCAACATCATTAACAATATTTCCTACTGCAGCAGCAGTTGCAACAATTTCTATTTTATTCGACATTGATAAAAAGACGAGCAGCACAACCAACATCAAACGTTTATACAAATGTAGACATAAAGAGTGGCAATATCTTTTGAAATAGAGGCATAAATGGAAACAACATTTAGGCAAGACGCAAATGGCAAGCACATTTTTGCATGCGTTTGTTGTTCATGTTTCGTGCGTAATTGCATGCGTAGTTGCATAAGTTTAAAGCCCGCTTAAAACAAATTATCCACTATCAAATACATATTTATAAGGCTTTTCTAATATCTTGCAGTTAGATTAACCTGACTAGCAAAAAGCTAACACAAGTTCTGTATACAATTGTTATTGTATCAGTAAATCATTTGTTCATTTATTATTTGTGCACTGTTAAGTACAGCATTTTTTACTATGTATCAATTTAAAATATAAAGCTTACTATTGTTTAACAATTTGTGAGAGAGAAATACAGGTCGGTATCACGGTTAAAGCATAATATGTATTTAAAATAAAATTGACTTTAAAATTTTCGTATTAAAATTAATATCAGCAGCGTATTTTAAAAAATGTAACCAAGTGATGCCAAAAGTTTTTGTTAAGCCAGGCGTGGTTTATTAAAACAATTTATTGGATTAAAGTATTTTTTAAATTTAAATATAAGATCGACACCAAATTTATACCAGATGCTATAAGCGTAAAGGGATTATTCTGGTAAAAAAAAATAGGTTTTATCCGTAAAGTAAATCGACAAATCCTAATTTCCAAATGTTTCTTATTATCAGAAAAAGGCACATATTTTTGCGAAATTTGTGATTTGTCAATAAACTGATTATTATTCGCAAACAAAATACAAAAATAAGATTCGCTTTTTGAACTTAAATTTTGATTGGGGGCAAACAAACCAAAAAATTAACTTTTTTGCAAATTCCAAGATATTGATTTTTACTTAAGTATTTCTTTTGATGCCAGTAGCATCTGGTATGTGTGTGGGTCCCAAAATAAATAAATAAAATAAAAATCATGGGTATATTCGGCGTTGGAATTGTAGTTTCATATTTTTATCAAATTTCTAGAAATACAGCCTGCTTAGATTAAGATTTGTGTGATGCATTACTCACTTTTTATTAAATTTGGCTTTTAAATTTTTTTATTAAAATATTACAATAGTATTTTTAAAAAAGTTAGTGATAGTTCTATGAAAATATAACTTCGCTTTTAAATTAAAATACCACCATTACTTATAGCGAAAAAAGTGGCAAAGCAGAAGTTATTATTATGTAATTTATTTTAAAAAGATTAAGAAAAAAATAAAAACAAATTTAAATTTTTAGGAGTTTTTGAATATCTCCGTAAATACTTACTTACGCCCAGTTTTCCAATTGCGAGTTCAGATTAGGTTTAGTTGAACTCAACTGGTACATGAACCTATCTAAGTATTAAAACTTTTTAAACAGAATATAATAACAACACAATTTCAAGATGCCCATACTGGCCGTTTTATCTTGGACATGCCGTATTATTGTTTTTTAAAGTTTATTTTTAAATTTTTAACAGCCTGTATCCTGAAAACAAATAATTTGTTGACCGGAAAAAGTTCGCAACATATGGGAACTTTTTCTGTATGAAGAGAAATTACACGGTTTTTGCGATAACCTCTGCATGTCCGATAACCTCAAAAATGAATTTGACATAATATGTCATTATTAAAAAGAAAAAGAGATAAAATCACAAAATAATAATGTTATTTATCAAATAGTTTTTACCAGAACACCAGGTGTTGCAATAGTTTATTTTTAAAAATTACCCAGACTAAAACTTTAACAAACTTAAAAATAGTAAAATTTGTTAGTTTATTGTTATATTGTCTAAAACTATCATTTTATTAGTTCAGCAATTAAAATTAACAATTTTCTTATTTTTTTACATATTACAAAAATCAAGACAATTTTTCTATAACTCATAAGCAAATTGCCTCACAAAAATACAAAAACAGGCTTGAAATTGTCCCATTTTTGTTTAATGTAAAAAACATATTGCTTAATTAACTTTTTAATCTAATAAAATATGAGCTTTAAATAGCAATAAAATAAATTATTTAATTTATGGTATATTTTAGGTTTATGCACGAAATGGGAAAACTCGTCTTGAGTTATGTGAAAAACATTATTGGGATAAATAAATTTTACTACTTTAATTATTTTATCGTTTTTTGTTGGGTAAATCACAAAGAACATTTTTGAAATAAACTCTTGCAACACCAGGTATCCTAGCAAAACACAATTTTTTCAATGATTTTTTTTTAATTTAAAAAAAACAAAAAAATATGTCCTAAACTAACTTAGGCAAATTAGGTTTAGTTAAATAAAAGCTAGTTTGGTAAATAGAATAATACATTCTTACTTAAATAAAAAAATATCCTAAAAAATGCGAATTAATTTTTTTAAAATACATGTTTTAGACTTAAAACTCGGGGTTAGAATTAAATCTCAAGCATTTTTTACATCTTATTATTTCTTTTATTCTGACATCATATGGATGTAATTTAATGGATGACTAAAAATACAGGTTATGATTCCTTAGCCTATTTTAGGAAGAAAACTTCATATAAATATATGTCCTGTTAACTTAACTTCTGAGATACAAAATGTTAAAATTTAAAAAAAAATCTATTTTTTAAATATCCTAACTAACCTTTACCTAATTTTGTTTTAATTTGGCAATATTATTAGTGACATTAAGGGGGTAATGTATAACTAACTTAATTACATTTAATAAGTTCAGTGGCGTCTCGAGAGGCAACTGAAGGAATATTACCAACAAAAAACGGTACACCACTGACTGTGTAAATGTATTTTAAATTGTTGTGCCTGCTTTAGATTAAGCAAATAAAAATACTGTTTTTATGTTTTTTTCTGTATATTGTTTAGTTTAAGAAAGAAACAATAAAATTCACTTAATTGCATATTTTAGAACATAAAAGAAGCCTTGCGGGATCGTTACCTTTTAAAAATTAGGTTTCATATTTTTTATTAGCAGTTATGTAACAAAAATAATAAATACTTATTTAAATAGGTTTAATATCCAGTATAACAGTTTTAACTAAAATAAGTGTTTTCGAAAATTTTTGGTTTTTTAAAAATTTTAACACTCAGTATTACAAAGGTTAAGACGTTGAAGACATATGTTTATATGAACTTTTTTTCTTAAATAGGCTAAAAAATTATACCCTGTGTTTTTAGCCATCAATTTAATTGCACTCTGTATATCAAAATAAATTTTTATTTTATTGGACATGCAGAAATGAACTAACGAACTAAGAAGGAAAATTCTAAAAAAATAATCCATATTTTGCGGATTTTTGCCGCTAACTCTATATTTTTTTTAAATCATGCAATTTAGCAGCATACTTTTTTTTAACACCCTTTATGTACTTACAGCCGAAAATAGTATTATTAAGGGAAATACTAGCTGCACTATTCTCCGTTCACTATATAAATTAAGAAAAACACCTGAACAAAAAATGTTTTTATTCGTTTTTAACAAGTCAGTAACCCTAGTTACTACAATACAAAATGTATTTTATTGGTTTAAAACTACAATTATCGGAGTTACTTACTAGGTATTCATTATAAATTTGTAGTGACCAAAGTATAACTGCACTTAAACCAAATATTATTTGGCAGCTGCTCTTGCAATAATCCAGTGCAGAGTTGGGCAGAATACTGAAAATCGGTATTCGAATACAAATACGACTACCAGAAAAAAGTATTCGAATACCGAATATTTGAATATCTGGAAAAAAAGTATTCGAATACTCGGTATTCATGAATACCCGGACTCCGTATTTAAATACTGAAAACCAAAAGATGCGAATACTACTACAAAAAGTAACCTAAAAAGCAAAAAAAAAAGGTCCTATTTTACTTCTATTTTGTTATTCTAACCATGACAATTTTAGTATTCGGATACTGCTTACACTTTTTGGTATTCGAATACTGAATCGCCGGTATTTGAATACTCAAAAAAATATTCGTCGAATACTTCTAAACTATTGCAATACAGAATCCCGAATACTAATCAAAAAGTATTCTACCGAATACCAAACACACAAATGTATTCGAATACTTTTCGAAAACCGGAAAAATGTATTCTGCATACTATTTAGAATACTGAGTATTCGAATACGACCCAACTCTGATACAGTGTGTTACAAATTCGATGCATTAGCATTGCTATCTCGGTAATTATAAGAGATAAAGAGTTGGTTAAATTGGGGCAGAGTTGTGCTTAACAATATTCTGTTCTCAAAATAAAAAGAAATTGTCGCCGTTCCCGAATTATCCAGTAAAAACAAAATTTTGTGAAACAGTTTTTATTTTTTTTTGTTTATTTAAAGAGATATTTTAAAACCAACGACACTACCATTGCTACTTTTTCTGTTCTATAAAACGAAGTCACCAAATTTAAGATCCGACGTTTCGTCTTTGCGCCACCATTATCAACTTTTTTATATTAGGCGGGTAATATTGGGTTTTGGGCTTAATAGACTTGTAATTTAATTCTAAATCCAACGATATATAACACTTTACATTTAGGCGACGTTTCGAACCAAAAACCATTATCCACTATTTTTCCATTAAAAATTAAGTCTTTATTTTAAACAATTTTGGAATTTTTATTTGAATGTCAGTATGAATATTTTTTTATAACTATAATTAATTTTTTAATATTTTTTTATTTATAATTTAACTAACAAGCTACAAGAATTAATGTAAATTACAAACATTTACTTATACGTAATAAAATAGAGCATTTAATTTAATAAAACGCCTTTATCAACTTTACAGTATACAATGTCATTAAAAAAATGGATGCATACTTACTTGCACACGGAAATTTCCCCGAACGTTTGGGGGAAAATCGTTATTTGTAATGGCGAAATAGTGAATGATGATTGTTTTCCGGTTCGAAACGTCGCATAAATGAGAAGTGTAATATATCGGTAGATTTAGAATTAAAATACAGGTTTATTAAGCCCAAAACCAAATATTTCTACAATTTAAAAAATCAAAGTTGATGATGGTGGTTCAAAGACGAAACGTCGGAACTTAAATTTAGTAACATTATTTTTATAGAACAGAAAAAGTGGCAATGGTTATGTGTCGTTGGTCTTAAAATATCTCTTCAAATAAACCGAAAAAAAAAAAACTGTTACGCAAAATTTCGGTTTTTCCGGATAATTCCGGAACGGCTGAAACTTTTTAACGGAATGTTGTTAAGCATTAAAAAGCGCAACTTTGCGTCAATTTCACCTACTCTCTATCTTTTATAATTACCAAGATAGCAATGCTAATATATCGAATTTGTAACACCCTGTATAATAAAAAAATTGACTTGTAAAACATACACCTTTGGGTATCATAACCAGTTAAGAAAATAAAAATAGTAAATGAAAGTGTTCAGCCATATAGTTAGTTTATTTGTTTTCTGGGAATATAAATTTAAACAAAATATAATTTGGCATTTTTCCAGAAAAGTGACCGATGAATTTAATAAATATTTAAAGAAATTTAAACTTAAAACGAAATATTATTTGGCTTTTCTCCAGAATAAAATTTAAAAAATTATTAAACATTTAAAAAATTAAAACTTTTATATACTTTAAGAACTTTCCTGTCCTTACACAATATAATAAAAGTTATGATTACTTAAAAAAAATAAAATAATGAAATATTAAATAAAAAGTTACTTGCGATACAAAGGTTTCAATCTCTTAACAAAGGTTTATTAGCTCTTGGTTGAAATTATTTTAATTCAATAAAATAAAATCTTAACAAGACGCCAGACGGGAACTGAGTTAATGGTTGCGCCTCAAAAATGTGGTAAATAGTTTACCAAAAATGTGGTAAACAGTTTACCTAAAAAAATTACTGATAAACTTATTAAAAAACTGTTTTTTTTTCTTTTAAAGGAAGAGTCTAAAGGGCATTTTAGATTTTGACATTACTTTTGAAAAAATTAACTGGTAAAAGATACACCGACTAGGTATTTTAACCTGATAAAAAGATGGTAAAAATGTTTAGCCATATAAGAAAGTATTTTATGCTTTATTTGTTTTCTGGGAGATTACGTTTAAACAAAATATTATTTGGCATTTCTCGAGGATAAAATTTAAAAGTTTATTAAACAATTTAAGAAAATTAAAACTTTCATATACTATAAAGAACTATTCTGTCCTTACACAATATAATAAAAGTTATGATTACTTTAAAAGAAATAAATTTTATTATACAATAAGTTCTTAATGATCGAAAACCCTTAAACTTATGTTTAAGGGTTGCAGCCTTTTTATAGAAAGTTTTTACATTTTTTGTGAAAGCCAAATGAAAAAAAATATATTTTATATTAAATAGTTAATCATTAATTTATTTCTTTTAAAGTAATCTTAATTTTTATTATATTTTTGCAAAAGCAGAATAGCTCTTTATAACACAGCGGGCGTTTTTAAAACTTACAATGGCTATATTTTCTAAACCAAGACAAATATTAAAAAATAAAAATACCCTTTCTATAAAACCTGGGGCAATAAAAATGAATATGACCCCCAGTCACTTTAAAATCTTATGTGGAACCTCTCTGAAAAGCTTGTGAAAAATGTTTTCCGTTGGTCATAAATTTAGGGAAAAATCAAATACTACCTTAAATTTTAGAAAAATCATTCCTTATTATTAATAAAGAATACCGGAAAATTAATATAAAATTTATTAAAAGTTATTAATAAATTAAAATAATACTCGCTATAGAACTAACCCAACCCCATAAAAAAGTTCTGATTTTTTTTGAGAAAAAGGAACAGTAACTACTGATCTTTGCTGTTACGCGATTGTGCATCACAACTAACCAGAAGTTCTTATGGTGGCGGGTTAGTTTAACAGGGAGTATTATTTTAATTTATTATTAGTTGTCAATGAATTTTAGAGTAATTTAATTGGACATTTTTTGGTATTTTTTATGAAGAATAAAGCATGATTTTTCTAAAATTTAAGGGTAGTATTTAATTTTTCCCCATCTTTTCTATGGTCAACAAAAAGTATTTTTCATAAGCTTTTTAGAGAGGTACCACATAAGGGGTGTTGCCATTTAAGATTTTAAAGTGACTGGGGTGCAGCTTACGGGGTTGTTAGGGGTGTTTCGAAAAATACGTTATTTATATTCTTCCCGGAGTTTTATAAAAACGATATTTTTTTATTTTTTGATATTTGTGATGGTTTGGAAATATAGCCATTGTACGTTTTAAAAACACACCCTGTATATAAAAAGTTGTTTTTTTTTAATATGTAATAAATATCTCCGGAGAAAAGCCAAATAATATTTTGTTTAAATTTATATTTCCAGAAACAAATAAACTATAAAAAATTAGCTACACTGTCGAATATTTTAAAATATAACTTAATTAAGTTTATAAATAACCAAGGATAATGATTAATCAAAAAACGATTTATTTAATTGACTTCTTAATCTTAAGACACTACTAACATAATTATAGTTAATCGATGAAATTATATTATATTAATTAAATTTTACGGGCTGTCAAAGAGAGAAAGGTTCCATTATTGTATTTTCCTTTGTAATAAACATCTTTATTAATCATTAGCTTGTGAAGATAACTTTTGTTTAATAACTAAGTTAAAAGGAAATGTTATTATATTTATATACAATTTATAATATTAACTTTTATGTTATTAAAAAAATGAGATCATATATTAAGGGAGAAAGCTATTTAATTAAAAATATATTAATATGGCTAGAATATAGGAAAAACACATACTGTCCCAAAAGTATGGAAAATGTTTACCGTTATGTAGGCGCGCAGGGTTAAACTAACCCCCAGCGTTGTAAATTTATTTAATAAGTTTAAGATATTTTACGATTAGAAAAACAATTTTTAGGTGCCTACGTAGGTATATACTAATAACAAAACAAAAAACACAAAAATAACACCATTTATTCAAAAATTTCACGTTTCTTGCATGTGGGTGTCAATTTGACCCCCACACGCCTCCTACCGTTACAGTTTCGAGCAACATGTATGTCGAGTTGCGGAAAGTTCAGGACAAAAAAACAATAAAACAATAAATTTTTGTGTTAAGTTTAAACAGCCAATGTGCAAATATCATAGGAAAACAATTAATGAGCGCAGTGCCTAGCTCTAAGACAACAAAAAGGAACAGATTGAATTGTTGCTGGGTTGCCTTATAGAGTAAATTGTAGGAGTGCTTTTGTGGACCTCAAGATACTCACTCTGCCATCACTCTACATACCCGAGAATCTTGTTTTTATCAAGCAACATCTAGAAAAATTTACCCGGTCTGGAGATGTACACTCCTACAGTACACGCAATTCGCAGAGTTTGGTACCAGCTCTTTGGCGTCTAAAGAGGTGTTAGGATGGTCCAGGATATCTGGCCATCCAATTTTACACCAAACTTCCTCTTCAATTAAAAAGTCTGTCAGGCAAACAGTACAAAAGTAAAATTAAAGAATTTCTCATTGGACAGGCCTTCTATGATTTACATGAATTTTCAAATTATCGTTTTTAACTTGTTGTTTGTCTTCGCTAAAATGTATGTCTATTTATTTAATGTTAATTTACATTATTTATTTATTCTTAATTTACATTATTTATTTTATATATTTTTTAACGCGTTTTTTTGCTACTACAATTTTACTTGAGTTTTTCTTTTTAATTACGACAAATGCCTATGCTACCTCTTTTTTTACCACTTTTTTATAGGATAGTCAAGTTATTTTTAATGCACTTCTACAATATCGATATCAAATAAAAGGTCATGTTGACAGTAACTAAAAGAAAAAAGAAACATTACTTTAAATCAAATATCACAGAGTTCTAAAGATGGCGGAATTATTTTTATTGCACTTTTACAATAAGGGCACCAAATGAAAAGGCTTACTTAAAGTAACTCGAAAATAAAAGTACCGATACTCTAAATCCAACATAACGGAACACTCAAGATGGCGGACTAGTTATTTTTTTACTACTATTTTATTGTATATTTTGCTACTGTTATATTGTATTTTTATTACTTCTTTTTAATTGACCTGTGTAAATACCTTTGTATGCAAACACCAATAAATTATTATTATCTTTAAAAGATCCAACACGACGTATCCCATGGCTCCGACCCCATAGGGCGTCGTGCGGAAGGCCTTCCATATCGAAGACCACTCCTCGCGTCCGCTCGGTCAGTGATCTTCGGCCAAATTCATTTGCCTCAGTAGACGAAGGGATCCAAGGACAACAGATTTCTGCATCTTCATCACCAGTTGTTCGGGTGTATTTTCACATGCTGGAATGTACCTCATTTCCTTAATATGTTATTCTTCATGCCTCCCAAAACGCCAATTATCAGTACAACCAATCGCACGGTATACTCCGGATAGAGCCTCCGAAGTTCGCCAAGAAGATTTTGATATTTGGCTCGTTTCTCCCGTTCTTTATATCGATGTTAGTTTCCGCTGGGGCGGAAAACTCTATTACGTACATGGTGTGGTTTGTCTTATCAAGGAGAACGATGTCGGGTTTATTTGCTTGAATTTGATGCGTTGTTGGGAACGCGTAGTTCCAGTATATGCGACAGTTGTCATTTTCCACTACCGCCTCAATGTCTTTGGGAGCAAACGGCAGTATTGCTGTTTCATCGATGTGTGATAAAGGTGCTTTTGGGGGAGCTTGAAATAAAGCGACTTGTTTCAACTATTCAAAACTAAACTCTATTCTTAATATTAAAATAATATAATTACATTGGCAGAAAATGCTTACATACTAGAAATTACAAATTAAACATATTGCACATATTGTCCTACATATACATGTTCGGTGAACTGCTATGAACTCTAATTGGGTTAATATACAATATGTTAAAACCTCAATATTATGAATAAGTATAATCCCAAGAATAATTATAATAACTTAAATTTACCCTTATTATGCTACACCTCCTAAAAAAATAAAAAAAACAAGAAAAAAATGTTTAACCTATTTATCATAAAACAATTTCGTTCTATTTTTATGGACTTCTACTATTTTATTACCTATCTTAATTAAAAACATTAGAGTCTTGTCTTCAAGAACAATAAATGGGCCTTTAAAAATTGGATCACTTTTATCGCCAGAATTATTTCTAAGTAAAATTTTATCTCCAACTTCGTAATTTATTAATTTAGTATTTTTTTATCGAAATAAACCTTTCTTTTCTGTTTTGAGTGTAATAAATTATTTTTAGCGTCGGACCAAGCCTGTTTGTAATCGGTATTTTAACTCAGAAGGGTAATCGTCAAAATTGTAAAGTGGGTCAATTTTATTAACAGCTATTGGATGGTAAATTACATGTTTTCCCAAACACTAATTCATAAGGTGTATATTTTGTTTCAGTGTGTACACTATTATTGTATGAAAACACCAAAATTGAAGCCACGAGCTCCAAGATTCTGAATTTTTAGCTGTTTGTATTCGCAAATATGCGTTTAGATGTTTGTGAGAGTTTTCGAGAGATCCCAAAGTTTCGTGATGATATGCCGTAGAAGACAGTTGTTTAATTTTCAAAATTTTACACGTTTCTTTTAAAGTTGAGCACACAAATTCAGTACCTTGGTCAGAAACTATACGTTTTGGAATACCATATCTCAAGATAAAATTATTAACAAAACTTCTTGCTAAACTTGTTGATTCCTTTGTTTTTAAGGGATAACACTCCACAAACTTTGAAAGTTCACATTGTAACGTTAAGACATACTTATTACCTTCATTATCCTCTTTTAAAGGACCAACTATATCTAAATAAATGGTTTGAAATGCTGAAGATGCCGTTGTCGTGACTGACATTGGTTGAATATTAGGCCCAGAGTGTTTTAAAACGTTGACAGTCATTACAACGCCTAACGAAATCTTCAACATCCCTATGTAAAGTAGACCAAAAATAATATCGTTTAATATTATTATACATTCTATTCATTCCAGCATGACCTCCGGTCGGCAGGATGTGAAAATCATTAAGCACTATTTTCTTTTTCTCTAAGTCAGTTATTTTCTGGACGTCCTTAATTATACATATTTTAAAACATTGTTTTTTCACTTCTAATATATTATCCTCCATTATATTCTTTTATTAATTGCGCATTTTCTTTATTTTTTATAATAACTAATTCCGGAATATTATATTTTTTGCATATTGCATTTAGATCTCTCAACGATGTATCTTGTACGAGCGCCGATCGAGAATCTAAACTATGCTTTATATAAATTATTTTTCTTTTTCAATAAATATAAAGTTGCCTAATTGCAAATCAATTGCTTGTTCCTTTATGAATTTTTCAAAATCTTCGCCTAAAAGAGAACTTAATTCATAAGAGTCTTTTGGACGTTTTAATAGTTCTACAACTCCAGGGTGATCAAGCCTGTCGTTAAAAGAATTATCAAAATCGACCTTATTCTCAGTCTGATTTAGAGTTCTACTTTGTTGTCGAGTTATGGCAAACATTGTCTGCTCGACTGTTTTTGACATATTTTTTTAATTCTTCACACGAAAGTTCTATTCGCGATAGTGCATCAGCAGCTACGTTACTCTTACCTTTTATATATTTTATATCAAAGTCATATTCCTCGATAAGTAACCTAAACTTTGTGAGTCTACTGGATGGATTAGCCATACCAAACAGATATACTAAAGGACGATGATCTGTATAAATAACAAATTTCCTACCGTATAAATAACAAGAAAATGCTTAATTCCAAAAACTATGGCTAATAACTCTTTTTCTATTGTAGAATATAGTTTTTCGGCTTTATTTAAAACTCTACTCGCGTAAGCTATCGAGGCATGTCGTCATTATTCGAAAGAATCGCACCCAGGCTATGACCTGAAGCATCGGTTTTTAAAATAAAAGTATTATCTGAAGAAAAGTTAGGATATTGTAGACAGGAGGGTTAATTAATTGCTGTTTTTAATTTTTCAAAAGATTGTTGACACTCAGGAGTCCATTTAAACGGAACATTTTTTCTAGACAAATAATTTAAAGGTACCGCAATTTCAGCAAAATTTTTTATATATTTTCTATAATAATTAGCAAAGGCAACAAATCTCCTGGCACCATTTGAATCTGTGGGTACTGGATATTCCTGAACAGCTTTAATTTTTTCAGGGTCAGGTAACACCCCTTTAGAAGACACTACATGACCTAAATACAAGAGCTCTTTCTTTAAAAATTCACATTTGTTCGGGTTTAATTTTAAATTTACATCCCTTAATCGTTGTAATACCTTAACTAAATTTACATTATGTTCCATTAAATTTTTACCAAAACAAATAAGATCATCTAAGTAAACGAAACAACTATCATAATTGAGCCCAGACATTGCGATTGTCATAGCTCTAGAGAAAGCGTTAGGGCTAATTTTTAGTCCCATGGGGAGACGAGTCATTTGGTATTGTCCTTTACTGCCTACTGTAAAAGCTGTATATGGCCTACTAGATTTATCTAATTCTACCTGATAATAGCCTTGAGACAAATCTAAATGTGAAAAATAAGTAGCGCCAGATAACGAGTCAAGAATATCAGTTATACAAGGTAAAGGCCATTTTTCATCTTGTAGCTGAGAATTACAACCCCTATAATCTATAACAACTCTAAAACGTTTATTACCGTTATTATCAACTTTTTGGAACTAACAAAAGAGGGGACGACCACTCAGATTTTGCTTCTTCAATTATGCCGTCCTGTAACATTTTATTAATTTGTTTATCTATTTCTTGTTTTTGAGAAAATGGTAACCTATATTGCTTTTTGTATACAGGAGTTGCATGTGGCTTTAAATAAATTTTTTGTTTATAAATATTAGTGGTTGTTAACGGATCGTTATCTAAAAGAAACACGTCAGAGTATTTAGCACATATTTTTTGTAAAGCAAATTTTTCTTTTTCTTGTAAGTGATTTAAATTTAATAAATTTAATAATTTTTCCACTCTATTAACGGAACAATTATCGTTAGACCCAAAATTACATACATCATAATTTTCAAGTAAATCAATTTTGGTTTAAAATTTTTAAAGTAACATCCTGATCGCGCACATTTAGAATTTTTACTGGTATCTTATTCGATTTAGGACTAACTATAGCACTTGCTATAAAAATACCTTCACTTGCTTCATCAGCAAAAACAACACAGTCTTTAGAATGTTCGATATTAAAATATTTAATGATTTCGGTACGTTTTGGAATTATAGTTAACATCTCCTGTTCAGTCTGCATAGGTATTGATATTTTATTGTTATTAATGTAAAATGAAAATAAAAATTGCTCAAAATCTATAGTTGCAAAATTATTAAGGAAAAAATCTAGTCCTATCACACCGTGAATATTATTGTCAAACGCATCAATCAGCAAAAAGGTATGACACACTTTTGTATCATTTACATTAAAACATATGTTTGCTGAGCCTTGCGAAATAAGAGAACCAGATATTCCGTTTATTTTAATTGTTTCTGAGAAATTAACTTGTTGATATTTATTTATATGACTTTTAAAAATTACACTTATAGTAGCACCAGTATCCAACAAAAGTTTAAGATTTTTACCGTGATAATCTACTGTTACAAAATTTAAACTACTTGATGTTGATAATCGATGGTTAGTTTTTCCTTTAGTCTCGAAAAAACAATTGACCGGTATTTAAATTTGAACTAGTACCTGCACTACTTCCTGTGTGTTGCTCTCTAGAATTATTACGATTTTGCATAAAATAACCCCGCTGGCCATTATTGTGACCAACACGGCTACCTCTGCGATTATTAAAATTTGTTCTATTTACCGAGTTTGAATTAGGAAATTGTCGATTTTGCTGACTGTTGTTAAAATTACTATTTGTGTTATTTAAATAAGAATTATTATATTTAGGAAATTTTTGAAAAGAACCCTGAAAGCTTGAGTTACCTCTAAATTTGTTTCCCATAAGAACCCCTATTAAACTTGTTAGAAATTTGGTCTCATATGAAACATTTCTCTAGAAGCACCTAAGGATATTTCTTCATCTTTAGCGCCGCTGATGGCGTCGTTTAACGTTAAATAGTTTCGGGCTTTAATAATGGTTCGCAAATCATGATTATTTAATCCGTTTGCAAAAGAATTAATTGCTATTCTTTCATTAACGGGCCTCAAAATTTTCATGTTTTGCTCATTACCTTCAGCTTGTGTCAAGGTAAGATCAACTAATAATTCCTCAAGTGACCGTCCGAATTCATCAATAGACTTTGACTTTTTGTTTTTCGCTATTTAATTTAAAAGATAACGTAGCAGCTGATTTTTGAAATAAAATGTGTTTTTAAATCCTGAATTAATATCGCGTTAGAAGAATAAGTTTGCTTTAGTCTAATTTTCGCATTTTCTGAAAGTCGCGTTTTTAATACATAGGTTGTTAATAAACTTTTTCCGTTATCATCTAAAAGAGAATCATACATTTCAATGGCATCTATTATTTGCTTAGTAACCGTTTCACACCCATTCATTACCGGAATTAAACCTGCAGCTGTTCTTAAATCAAATTTCTCAGACATCTTAAATTCTGGTTTGAGAATCTGATGATGACTCGAGCTTAAGATCTTTTTCAGATACTGAAGGGTTTAAACGTAACTTATGTAATCTTTCTTCAAGAATACTATAAATGGCATCAAAATAATTATTTATCTCTTCCACAAACAATTCTAACCCTATCTACAATTTTTGGTTCATGCAGTTACACTATTAAAATTTTCCCTAATATTATTAAACTCTAATTTTAGCCTATCTAACTTTTTTAATTTTCTTTCGATTTACCTTCGCTACTACTTCGGTTTTCTGCGTTGTCTTTCTTCAAATTTCTATAATTTACTTTTAGTTCTTCCAATAGATATCTGAATTCATCGCTTTGCTTTGACATCCCCTATATATACCATTTATTAAAATTTATTTGTCCAATTCCATACCATAATTGTCTATGTTTATTTACCATTACCCTAAAAAAATTAAACCACTTCTCTGCTTCTGGATACTTCTCTTGCGGATCTTCCCTTTCAATTGCTTTGTTGCAGCGAATAAAAATGCACCATCTCAGCAAAATGGCACCCAACACCAGCAAAATTACTGTTAAAACGTCTTGAATGGATCCAAATTTTGTCGAGTTTGTCTGGCCTCCACTATTACCAGCTTGTGCAATTATGACTTCCTCCTTGACGGTGCTGATCCCATTTTTTATTATTATTTTACATTTTCCATAAGTTCTTATGCAGGATCGCCATGTGATAAAGGTGCTTTTGGGGGGAGCTTGAAATAAAGCGACTTGTTTCAACTATTCAAAACTAAACTCTATTCTTAATATTAAAATAATATAATTACATTGGCAGAAAATGCTTACATACTAGAAATTACAATTAAACATATTGCACATATTGTCCTACATATACATGTTCGGTGAACTGCTATGAACTCTAATTGGGTTAATATACAATATGTTAAAACCTCAATATTATGAATAAGTATAATCCCAAGAATAATTATAATAACTTAAATTTACCCTCTATTATGCTACATGCCGTAGTAATGCCTCAGGTGATAGTAAAGTACCCGAAGAGCGTCATTATGCCGATGGATGTAGCTATTGACAGCATGCACTGGACAAGCTGACAATAGATGCATAAGGGTTTCGGGTTGCTGTCGACAGGCTCGACATGCGGTGTCAAGAACGTTGGAAAATTGGCTTCGGTACACCAATGTGTTTATCACCCCATCTTGGCATGCTAGTAAGAATCCTTCGGTCTCAGACTTAAGCTCGGCGGATTTCAAAAACCCAAACGTAAGCTTTCGAGATAGATCGAGTCTATTGATGTTTCTGTAAAAGACTCCGTGCTGCGGCTTATTGATGTGATCTTCTAAGAGCATCCGTTGTTCGGCTCTTTTAACTGCAGCTGTTACAGCACTAGACTCCTGTCTTATAAGTGATTGGTCGTCATTAGAATCTATTTCAAATCTGAGACCGAATTTCTCCGCGGCTCGCTCGGCTGCCTTGAACAAAAATGCTCCAACATTGGCCATCTCATGTTCTTTTACTAACTGCAGCAGTGGATCCGTGCTTTTGGCAACCTGACAAGCAAGACTCAAAACCAAACGATCATGCATACACTCCAAGCTTAAAAGGCCGCGACCTCCCTGATGGCGTGAGAGGTAAATGCGGGAGACTGATGAGCGGGGATGGATGCTGCGGTGAAGATGCATCATTTTTCGTGTGCTAACGTCCAGTTCGCGCAACTCTTCTCGCGTCCACTTAACTACTCCAAACGAATAAAGCAATACAGGAACTGCCAGCATGTTAGTTGCAGCAACCTTATTCAATCCTGATAGTTCGGATTTCCATATTTTCCTTAAGCGTTGCCTGTAATTGCTTCTCAGCTCGGTCTTTACAGCTTTAACATCCTGAGTACGATTTTGGTCGATACCTAAATATCGATACGTTTCGTTATTTCTAAGCGGACGGAGAATCGCGCTGTCAGCAAGTTGATCAGCCTCTAAATCGTTACCATTTCGGCCCTTCACCAGCCTAAGTTTTGCACATTTGTCAAGTCCGAACTCCATGCCAACATCTTTGGTATATTCGTGAACCACTTTAAGAGACTGTTGTAGATCTCGCTCACTAGTTGCATAGAGTTTCAGGTCATCCATATAAAACAGATGGGTTACCTTACGCTCCCTTCTTCCTGGTGGTCCACAGCAATACCCCCGAGTCTTCCGAAGAGACACGGATACGGGAAGCAGCGATATACAGAATAATAGAGGACTTAGTGAGTCGCCCTGAAATACGCCCCGTTTAAATGTTATGGGATCAGTAATGATTTTTTGTGCTCCAGATGTTATGGAGAATTTAGATTTCCAGAGCGGCATCAGCTGTTCGATGCAACGAATCAGGTTAGGAGGAACCTTGAGATCTTTAAGCAGATGCAATATTAATTCATGCGATGTTGTATCAAAAGCTTTTTGTAATCAATCCATGCCATACTGAGGTTGCGTTTGTATTGGATTGAGTCTTGTGTGATGCATCTATCGATTAAGAGATTTTCCTTGCAACCATTGATTCCTCTTTTTCCTCCTCGCTGCTCCCCTATATCAGAGAGAATAGGATCTATTGCACTCAGTATTCTAGAATACAAAATTCTAGTAAAAGCCTTGTAGCTGGTATTAAGGCAAGTGATTGGTCTGTAGTTCTTTGGCTGTGTTAGATCTCCCTTTTTTGGTATTAATATAGTCCGGCCTTCTACAAACCATTCAGGAATTGGTGTGTGTCCATTAAGCCACGAATCAAAGATTCTGGCCAAATGCGGATGGGTACTGGGGAATTTCTTCCACCAGAAGTTATTAATGCCATCCGGACCCGGTGCAGAATAATTCCTTGCACCATCTAGGGCTCTTTTACCTCCTCCGTCGTGATTGGTGGACTTTCGTGCTGGTTAAGTTCCTTGTCGGCACAATAGGCACTAAAGTTGTTTAAAGCAGGAGTGTCCCGTCGTAACGGCTTCGAGTCCTCGTAGACATTCTTCCAGAACTGTTCCACAACATTTGCTTGTGGCGGATTTTCGACCGTTGGTGCTGGGTCTGCGAGAAAGCTAGAGGGTTTAGTCACAAATTTATTTGTATCTCTCAGCCCTTTAGCCTTTTTCTTTAAGCTGTTGTTAATAACACCCAACGATCGTATGCGGTCTAGGCAACGCTGCTTAATGACCTGAAGCGTGATTCTGTTAAGTGTATGGTGTTTTTGGCGTAGCTTTAAAGCTATTTTTCTGATCTTTGCCGTAAAAGGTCTGTTGGCTGATATATAACCCATTACACTTTGAATGCGCGATGCCTCTTGCCGCGTTAGATCTATTTTTTGGCAATTTGCTGAATTCTGCGTTCGGTCTTCCGAAGTGCCTGGTGAAAGCTATCTGAGCGGTTAGGAACAAGTTGTTTCGCAGCTTCATAAACAGCGTTGTTAAGTGCCAAAATATCCGTTTGTTCTGAAAGTAAATCCCGAAGAGCGTTGTTTGCTTGTGCGATATCTCGGGATTTTATGTGAGACTTGATGTTGATGTTAGTAAGCCTCTCTGTTAGTTCGTTGTTGGCGTTTTCGGGGGCAATCTCAATTACCATATTTTCCGCAGGCTGGTTTTGTTCCAGATCCTGATTATCCAGGTCCTGAGGTGGCTCCTGTTGTCTTGGTGTTCTGACATATCCAGATCGGTTAAGATAGGCTACATAGTCTCTCAAACGTTGTTGGGAGAGATGACTTAGTTCTGGGTGTTTAGCACACCATGTGGCGTGCATCCGTGCCATGTAGCCCCTAATGGTGGGTTCGCTGAGGGAATATGCATCCATCAGATCGTCCCTAAGTTCGTCCGTCCACGTGAGGCGTCCATGTCCATTGCCAAGGTCGTTTAAGGGCGTCCGTCCGGTTGCTCCTCCAACCTGCCCTGCACCCCTATCCGAACGGGGTGGATTGTTGGGAGCTTGCTCATCATTGTTTATAGGGACAATGCGAGATATCCACGACTCTGCGGGATGTCACCCCACAGAGCCGCGGCGGTTACCGGTATTACATAGGCTACCGGACCGATTCAAGGCCTCTCGTAGGTTGCTGTTGGTACCCGCAACCCCTTCAAGCTCGCTGGCAGTACCGTCTTGCTTGGATTGTTCGTGTTCGGTAGCACCAAGAACAATGCTAGGCATTGTCCTGATGGCCAGACTATTTATTATTATTATTCTTTAAAAGATCCAACACGACGTATCCCATGGCTCCGACCCCATAGGGCGTCGTGCGGAAGGCCATCCATATCGAAGACCACTCCTCGCGTCCGCTCGGTCAGTGATCTTCGGCCAAATTCATTTGCCTCAGTAGACGAAGGGATCCAAGGACAACAGATTTCTGCATCTTCATCACCAGTTGTTCGGGTGTATTTTCACATGCTGGAATGTACCTCATTTCCCTTAATATGTTATTCTTCATGCCTCCCAAAACGCCAATTATCAGGACAACCAATCGCACGGTATACTCCGGATAGAGCCTCCGAAGTTCGCCAAGAAGATCTTGATATTTGGCTCGTTTCTCCCGTTCTTTTATATCGATGTTAGTTTCCGCTGGGGCGGAGAACTCTATTACGTACATGGTGTGGTTTGTCTTATCAAGGAGAACGATGTCGGGTTTATTTGCTTGAATTTGATGCGTTGTTGGGAACGCGTAGTTCCAGTATATGCGACAGTTGTCATTTTCCACTACTGCCTCAATGTCTCCGGGAGCAAACGGCAGTATTGCTGTTTCATCGATGCCGTAGTAATGCCTCAGGTGATAGTAAAGTACCCGAAGAGCGTCATTATGCCGATGGATGTAGCTATTGACAGCATGCACTGGACAAGCTGACAATAGATGCATAAGGGTTTCGGGTTGCTGTCGACAGGCTCGACATGCGGTGTCAAGAACGTTGGAAAATTGGCTTCGGTACACCAATGTGTTTATCACCCCATCTTGGCATGCTAGTAAGAATCCTTCGGTCTCAGACTTAAGCTCGGCGGATTTCAAAAACCCAAACGTAAGCTTTCGAGATAGATCGAGTCTATTGATGTTTCTGTAAAAGACTCCGTGCTGCGGCTTATTGATGTGATCTTCTAAGAGCATCCGTTGTTCGGCTCTTTTAACTGCAGCTGTTACAGCACTAGACTCCTGTCTTATAAGTGATTGGTCGTCATTAGAATCTATTTCAAATCTGAGACCGAATTTCTCCGCGGCTCGCTCGGCTGCCTTGAACAAAAATGCTCCAACATTGGCCATCTCATGTTCTTTTACTAACTGCAGCAGTGGATCCGTGCTTTTGGCAACCTGACAAGCAAGACTCAAAACCAAACGATCATGCATACACTCCAAGCTTAAAAGGCCGCGACCTCCCTGATGGCGTGAGAGGTAAATGCGGGAGACTGATGAGCGGGGATGGATGCTGCGGTGAAGATGCATCATTTTTCGTGTGCTAACGTCCAGTTCGCGCAACTCTTCTCGCGTCCACTTAACTACTCCAAACGAATAAAGCAATACAGGAACTGCCAGCATGTTAGTTGCAGCAACCTTATTCAATCCTGATAGTTCGGATTTCCATATTTTCCTTAAGCGTTGCCTGTAATTGCTTCTCAGCTCGGTCTTTACAGCTTTAACATCCTGAGTACGATTTTGGTCGATACCTAAATATCGATACGTTTCGTTATTTCTAAGCGGACGGAGAATCGCGCTGTCAGCAAGTTGATCAGCCTCTAAATCGTTACCATTTCGGCCCTTCACCAGCCTAAGTTTTGCACATTTGTCAAGTCCGAACTCCATGCCAACATCTTTGGTATATTCGTGAACCACTTTAAGAGACTGTTGTAGATCTCGCTCACTAGTTGCATAGAGTTTCAGGTCATCCATATAAAACAGATGGGTTACCTTACGCTCCCTTCTTCCTGGTGGTCCACAGCAATACCCCTGAGTCTTCCGAAGAGACACGGATACGGGAAGCAGCGATATACAGAATAATAGAGGACTTAGTGAGTCGCCCTGAAATACGCCCCGTTTAAATGTTATGGGATCAGTAATGATTTTTGTGCTCCAGATGTTATGGAGAATTTAGATTTCCAGAGCGGCATCAGCTGTTCGATGCAACGAATCAGGTTAGGAGGAACCTTGAGATCTTTAAGCAGATGCAATATTAATTCATGCGATGTTGTATCAAAAGCTTTTTTGTAATCAATCCATGCCATACTGAGGTTGCGTTTGTATTGGATTGAGTCTTGTGTGATGCATCTATCGATTAAGAGATTTTCCTTGCAACCATTGATTCCTCTTTTTCCTCCTCGCTGCTCCCCTATATCAGAGAGAATAGGATCAATTGCACTCAGTATTCTAGAATACAAAATTCTAGTAAAAGCCTTGTAGCTGGTATTAAGGCAAGTGATTGGTCTGTAGTTCTTTGGCTGTGTTAGATCTCCCTTTTTTGGTATTAATATAGTTCGGCCTTCTACAAACCATTCAGGAATTGGTGTGTGTCCATTAAGCCACGAATCAAAGATTCTGGCCAAATGCGGATGGGTACTGGGGAATTTCTTCCACCAGAAGTTATTAATGCCATCCGGACCCGGTGCAGAATAATTCCTTGCACCATCTAGGGCTCTTTTTACCTCCTCCGTCGTGATTGGTGGACTTTCGTGCTGGTTAAGTTCCTTGTCCGCACAATAGGCACTAAAGTTGTTTAAAGCAGGAGTGTCCCGTCGTAAAGGCTTCGAGTCCTCGTAGACATTCTTCCAGAACTGTTCCACAACATTTGCTTGTGGCGGATTTTCGACCGTTGGTGCTGGGTCTGCGAGAAAGCTAGAGGGTTTAGTCACAAATTTATTTGTATCTCTCAGCCCTTTAGCCTTTTTCTTTAAGCTGTTGTTAATAACACCCAACGATCGTATGCGGTCTAGGCAACGCTGCTTAATGACCTGAAGCGTGATTCTGTTAAGTGTATGGTGTTTTTGGCGTAGCTTTAAAGCTATTTTTCTGATCTTTGCCGTAAAAGGTCTGTTGGCTGATATATAACCCATTACACTTTGAATGCGCGATGCCTCTTGCCGCGTTAGATCTATTTTTTTGGCAATTTGCTGAATTCTGCGTTCGGTCTTCCGAAGTGCCTGGTGAAAGCTATCTGAGCGGTTGTTAGGAACAAGTTGTTTCGCAGCTTCATAAACAGCGTTGTTAAGTGCCAAAATATCCGTTTGTTCTGAAAGTAAATCCCGAAGAGCGTTGTTTGCTTGTGCGATATCTCGGGATTTTATGTGAGACTTGATGTTGATGTTAGTAAGCCTCTCTGTTAGTTCGTTGTTGGCGTTTTCGGGGCAATCTCAATTACCATATTTGCCGCAGGCTGGTTTTGTTCCAGATCCTGATTATCCAGATCCTGAGGTGGCTCCTGTTGTCTTGGTGTTCTGACATATCCAGATCGGTTAAGATAGGCTACATAGTCTCTCAAACGTTGTTGGGAGAGATGACTTAGTTCTGGGTGTTTAGCACACCATGTGGCGTGCATCCGTGCCATGTAGCCCCTAATGGTGGGTTCGCTGAGGGAATATGCATCCATCAGATCGTCCCTAAGTTCGTCCGTCCACGTGAGGCGTCCATGTCCATTGCCAAGGTCGTTTAAGGGCGTCCGTCCGGTTGCTCCTCCAACCTGCCCTGCACCCCTATCCGAACGGGGTGGATTGTTGGGAGCTTGCTCATCATTGTTTATAGGGACAATGCGAGATATCCACGACTCTGCGGGATGTCACCCCACAGAGCCGCGGCGGTTACCGGTATTACATAGGCTACCGGACCGATTCAAGGCCTCTCGTAGGTTGCTGTTGGTACCCGCAACCCCTTCAAGCTCGCTGGCAGTACCGTCTTGCTTGGATTGTTCGTGTTCGGTAGCACCAAGAACAATGCTAGGCATTGTCCTGATGGCCAGACTAATTAACTATTATTATTATTATTATTATTATTATTATTATTATTATTATTATTATTATTATTAGATTTAGAATAAACTCCCCCTCTTTTTGGTCCTATAAATATTTTAGGTATAATATATCAAGAAGAATCCCTTTTGTTTGGTTTTATTTTATGCTTTTCAGACAAAATGTGAAAATTCTGTTACAAATAAGTGTAATTAAAAAGGTTATATATTTTTTTTAATTTTAATAATAAGGGTCTAATAATAATACCTATTTCTGGGCTCATATAATTTATTTTAACCCTTAAGTAGGCGCGTGAAAGTCAAATTGACCCCCAACCCTAAACATCCAATAATTACTTTTTTCTTAACTTTTTTAACTGCTAAATTATTTTTTCACTTGAGAGCATTTTTTTTTCAATGTATAAATAATTAAATTAAAAAGGTGCCCAGGAAAAAAATACTGGTATTAAAACATTTAAATGTAATTTTAATTGAGGTCATTGTCATTATTTTTTAAAAAGCTGATTATGGGACGGCAATGCAAGAAAGGAAAAAGAAAATTAATTTTATTATTTACTAGTACACTTTACACTTTGCTTTAGTTAACATAAATTATTTAAAATAAATTTTATGAGCCCCAAAATGGTTATCCTAGCTAGGCCCTTATTATTAAAATAAAAAAATATATATAATTTTCTTTTATTACATTTATTTCTAGCAGAATTTTTACATTTTGCCTAGAAAACATAAAATAAAACTAAAACAACGTAGGTACTTCTCCTTGAGAAAAAATACCTTAAATATTTAAAATACCAAATGGAGTGGGAGTTTATTCGGAAGTTGTTCCTTCTTGTTGTCAAAGAGCTAGGTACTGCTCACAAATTGTTTTCAAATGATATTTGCAAGTTATGGCTGTTTATATTTCACACTACAGTTTGAGATCATATTGTTTTTTGTCAGGGACAAATAATACATTTTTCTGACTCCTGAACCTCCCGTAACTCGATATACATATTGCTCGAAACTGTTACGTTAGGAGGCGCGTGGGGGTCAAATTGACCCTCATGGGTAAAAACGTGAATTTTTGAATAAATGGTGTTATGTTTTGTGTCTTTTTGTTATAAGCACATACCTAACGAGGTTTTAAAAAGGTACTTAGAGATTTTTTCTAATTGTAAAAAGTCTCAAAATTATTACAAAAATAACAACGCTGGGGGCCAATTTGACCCCCGCGTGCCTACTTAATTAATTTATGTTAACTTAGGCACTTGAAGTGTACTCATAATTTTTAAAATTTAGTTTTTGCCTGTCTTGCATTGTTGTCCGTTAATTAGCTTTTAAAAAGATTATGATAGTGACTTCTATTAAAATTACATTTAAATGTTTAAATAGAGATTTTATGTTGACCTTGAATCTAGCATGGCATGAATATTTCAAAGTCAAATTAGTTTGTTTATAAATTGGAACACCCTTTTTTTATTGCAGAAATAGAAAGCCGCGAAAATTCTGCAGTACCATAACAATAGTAATAGGTTAATGGACAAAAGCCATAATGGGGTTCATATTCATGGGATATTTTTTGATTTTTTAAATATATATATTTTTTAATATTGAGATGATTATTCGCTTTGCATTCGCATTTGTTACACACACTTACAGTTATACCCTCTATGTGCCAACTGAGTAAAATAATGTACTTCAGTTTTGAGGCATATATTCTCAACCGATTGAGCTGAAATTTTGTGTACACGTTTAGTTTGGATGACAATGCATGTTAAGGTAATGATGGCGAACAAGTTATTTTTAATGCACTTCTACAATATCGATATCAAATAAAAGGTCATGTTGACAGTAACTTAAAAAAAAAAAAAAAGAAACATCACTCTAAATCAAATATGGCGGACTTCTAAAGATGGCGAACTAATTATTTTTAATGCACTTTTATAATAAGGGCACCAAATAAAAAGGGCTTACTTAAAGTAACTCGAAAAATAAACTACCGTCACTCTAAATCCAACATGACGGAAAACCCAAGATGGCGGACTAGTTATTTTTAATGGATTTCTACAATATGGGTGCCAAATGAGAGGGCTTGCTGCGAGTAAATCAAAAAATAAAGTATCGCCTTTTTAATGCTACATGGCCAAACACCCAAGATGGCGAACTAGATATTTCTAGTGAACTTCTACAATATGAGTATTAAACGAACGGGCTTCTGAGAGTAACTTGAAAGATAAAAAACTTTAAATCTAATATGGCAGAATAAAGTTTTTTATGCTTTTCTACAGAATGGTCATACGACTTGCAATAGCGATGTGTTTAATAAGATACAGTCATTACAGACAGTAAAACATGTCCAGAGATAACTAAAAAGTAAAAAATAATTTAAATGTGAAAACATCATTTTAAGTTTTTAAAATTTACTGAAAAGAATAAAATAAACTCTTTTTTAACTTTAACTATCAATATTTAACCTTATTTCACAATTTAAATGATTTGAAAGCTTGTCGTGAGATTTACCTGTATAGATAAACAAATAAATTGGATAAATTGATCCATTTTTGTAAATTTTAAAACATTACATTTAGTAAGGAAATGTGAGTACTTAAATCTCGCGACAAGCTTATAAATAATTTGAGTTGTGTAATAAGAATTTTAATAAAAGCGTTTTTTTAAAAGATCTTTTATATATTTAAATTATTAAACAAAAAGGCAACATACTTTGTAAAAGCGCAAGTAAGTATTTAGTCCTTTTCCAAATACTAGTTTTGTTAAATAGCTTTAATTATAGCGTCTATAATTGCCATACTGGGTAAATAAAAAGTACTGCAAGTATCAATTATTATCTTTTTAATCCGCGTAAACTGCATATACAAAATTTGATATTTGAAAGGTGTTCGGCATAAAAATTTAACAGTGAGCACAGTTGTTAACTCTGACTGGTAACTAAGATATGACACCATATGTTTAGTAAAAAGTATAAAAGCCAGAGGCGCAGCTACTATAGAGCTAGACGGGGCAGTGCTTCGCCCTCATGTTTTGGTGGCTCCTCGGAGTGTAACCCAAGCAGCAAGCTGACGTCTTATTAACGTCTCTTTTTAGTAATTTTTGGTCATATTTGGTCCGCGAAGACGTCATAAGATGACGACAAAATGACGTTAAATTGACCTGCCTAAGTCACAGACAAAAGACGTCCCGTTAATGACGTCTTTAAAATGACGAACAATTGACGCATATACTTTTTAAAAGCTAAAATAATACTATATTTTATTTGAATATTAAAATTGAAAAAACCACTAAAAACCCCCTACTGCTTGCAATTTCCTTGCACCTTGTACTGCAAGGTCGCATCTCTCGGGACACTGTCCAACCTGGAGATGCAGATTTTTGCACTAGCTGAAGATATTTCTTTCAAAGCTAATTGAGATCACCAACCGCAGACCGGTCTAGAACTATTTTAGTCTTATCGGTACGGTGTAGGCGATAAAAAGCGAAGATGTTAAATAAACGTAGTAGTTTATTGTCCATTACGCCATCTATCGGTAGAGTCTTTTCCTATTTCAATTTTGTAAAATTATAAGTCTTATTTTTCCGTCATAGGATATATCGGTTGGATTTTGACACGAATTATATAATAGCATAAAATTTTTCTGGCCGGTTTTCTAAACATGACGTCATTAGATTTTTATGAGCTAGTATGACGTCGAAAAGACATCGCTGACGTCACAAACACGTCAGGTAAATAACGTTAAAATGACGTCACAATTTTGGTCTGGTGACGTCTTATGACCAAAAATGACTAAAAAATCACGTCATAATTACGTTAGCTTGCTGCTTGGGAAGTTACTAAGTATAAATATTAGGATTAGTGAAAATCGTTTTTACACAGTAAAATTTTAATATAAAGACCGTTTTTTATTTTCTTTGTTGAAATACGTTAACTAAGTAGTGTAGTTAGTTGGGGTCTCTTATTAGCTTTTATATTTTTTAAATTAAATATGGCCTTTTTAGGCAATCCTATGGCGATGTCTTTGTTTAAATACTGTCTTTGGTATAAAACAGGTTGTATTCGGTAAGCAGATGGGCGAAGGTCGCTTCCTATTTAATCTCGTACTATTTACATTGGAAAAGAAAATCCTGTTCTGGTTAGTTTTGGTTATTTAGGATACCAAACAAGAAAAAACAATTACGCATTTTTGTCGAGGTAACCAAACAGGAATAAAAAGGGTTAAAATAGGTAACATTTTATTAGGTCCCCAACTAGAAGTTGGAACAAGTTGTTTGGTTAAATTCTAGTATATAGGTTAAATTAGTAGGCGTTTTTTTTCTAAACAACCAATTAGTAAGCTTCCATTATATTTTGGCTTATTTCCACAGTGTAAACTGTGGTGTGTCACAGCACAGGCATTCCATTTATTATTGTGCATTTAATTTTCATTTCTAGTTTAATTTATTTAATTTCTTTTGATATTGAATAGTGAATGTATAAAATATTAAATTATTTAGAACATGTTTTTGCCTTAAAAAGCAATAAAAATACTTTTATATAGAATGTGTTATGAAACCTTGCATATCGTTAAAATTTTAACTAAAACATGTAACGCATACTATTAATTAACTTAAGTATAATACTTCAATTATTTTTGCATGTGTTGATTTATATTTCTGGTATATTATACACTTGTTATGCCACGCAGAATTTTAATTTTCTAATTGGGACAAAAACATGTCGTTTTATGTATGCAAAATACTTTAATAAGAGTTAAATAAGAATTGTACTAATAAAATGTTCTGCAGTTTACTGCGGGCCAGTCCGTATAGAGCAATGATTTAAAAAAATATGAATGATTTTAAAAAATGAATACACTACAGAAAGGGGCGTGCGCAGTTAGATTTTCTACACGGACCGATAATTAATATTCTTCAACTGCTGATCCGCGTGATTCTACAATATATCTTTTTCCTAGTCGCGTGCAAAAAATGTTCACTTTTCCGCACGTATTTTAGTTCTGAAAGTGTCACTTTTCCGCACTAGTGCGGGAAAATATTTCTCGGCACTTCTTTTCCACACTAGTGCGGAAAAGTACAAACATTTTAAACCAAATATTAGTGAGTCCAATGAAGGATTTTCATGCGCTTCATGTTTAAAAGAAAATTATGCTTTGGCATGGTAGGATATTAGGTAGCATCGTGGTAAAATTTAAAAAATAATAAAATTTCTGTTTTTATGTTTTCCTTAGGCTTGTAGAAAAATGGCGTTCCTAACACGTGCCGAAAGTGCCTTTTACGCACTTGACTGCTTGACTAAACTCCGCTACGCGTTGTTCGATCAACTGCAGTCGCGTGCGGAAAAGTGTCACTTTCAGCACTAGTTAGGAATATATATATTAGTTTTAAATAATATTTTCGGATAACGTTTTTTATTTCTCTGTTGTCTAAGTAGTAAGTAGCGCCACCACTTGACCGGCAAACTGTGGTGCGAGAGAAAAAGTAATCAAGGTAATAAAAACCAAAATTCTCAAACGTATACAACTACCAAATATCAAGTAAAAGAAAAAAATTTCTATAAAAAATAAAGGTTTTCTTCAGTGTTGAATTCAGACATTTTTTTCCGGGGAAGAGTTTTATATTCCCGGGGGATCAGAAAGTAACCAAAAATAAATGTATTACCCCCAAAAACGTTAAACCTAAAAAAAGGGCTTCAGCTGTAAAAACCAAACCAACCGCCTACTTTATGCTTTTATATACAGTGTGTCTCAGGATAGAAGTTACAAGAGGACAAATAGACCAAAAATGTTTAAATTTGAAAACTGTTCGCATGGTCCAAAACTAAAAATCCAAAATTTGACTTTGATTGAAGTTATAACTAAAAATATGAAAAATGCCTAGGAGTTACCTATTTTTATTTTTACAAATAAAACATAATTTTATAAATAAATATTGTAGAGAGCTGAATTTTATGTCAAAATTTAGAGTTAGAGCATAAAAGTAAAAAGAAAAATGTTATTGTCATTTTTTAACATTACGCATTACAACTTAAATTAATCATGTGGAAAAGAAAGAAAAATTTACAAGAAGTAAAATAATTTTTAATATATATATATTTTAAAATCGCTGCTTTAAGCCAAGTATTTTAAAAAGTATTAGTGCGTAATGTATTTTTTTACATAAATTCTTTAAATTTAAATCTGAACATTAAATTTAATTTTCTACAACATTTACTTATACAATTTCGTTGTATTTTAAAAAATAAAAGTACTTTATTCTTGGTTATTTTTATATTTCAAGGGGTTATATCTACTTCCGATTAAAAAAAATATATTTCTTTTTCAAGCATATTTCAAGTGCATATATATTCTCTAAAAAATTAAAAACAATTCGTCAAATAGTTTCGGAGAAATACGAGAATTTGTAAAATGTTTTTAACCAAGTGTGTAGCTTTTTTTAAGGTTTAAACGCGTTTTTCTCGAAACAGTGTTTTTTGAAGGCGGTGACTACGATTTCTTGAAAACTACTAAACCGATCGCTCTTAAATTATGACACAAGCCTCTTAGATATATTTTTTAGCAACTAATCAAAGGTTTTTCTTTTGTGATAAATATTTGTTTTTAATAAATAATTTAAATCCTTAATTTGGATGCGACCAGTTTTCCCAAAATGACGTTTAAAAAATTTAATAATTTTTGGTATTTGTCCTCTTGTAACAGCTATCCTGGGACACACTGTATGTATGTATGTTACAGCATACTTATAAGTTAAAAGGTTAAAGGTTAGTTTTCTTTTATATTGAATATAACTAAAGGTGTTTTTTTATAAAGTGCACAAATAATAATCCGACTAGCTGGTAAATTGCTAAAAATATTCGTTTTTTACTTCAAAAAATTTCTTTTTCCCTTTTTCATTAAAAATCCTCGTGGAAAAGAAAAAGTGGTTACACAAATGCTTAATTTTGACTATTAAAATCTAACCCTTTATATCGATGGTCTAGTTTACAAACATGCAAAAATGAATTTTTAAATTATATGAGCTTTTCGGGGTAATTCCACAAGTGCATCAAAATTATCGATAATTTTGCTTGAGAGCGTATTGCCTAAAAACTACTAGAGTTCATTTTCATATTTTGGCAAAAGACTCAGAAGGAGAAGGGCTTTTTAGCCAAAATGTGAAAATGAACGAGAAAAGCTTTTGAAAGGCAAAACACTTGAAAGCTAAATTATCTGATTATTTTGATGCACGAGTGTAATTTAGGGAGAAAATTACTCGAAGAAAGTAAACCTATCAAATAAAGGAATAATAATTTTCTAAACAATTTATTTAACAATACAACAAAACCCAATTTTAAATTTTTTTATACATAAGTGTTTGAAAAATTTATGTAATGCCAAACCGACATATTAAATAAATAAAGCTGTTGTTAGGATGTTAGGTTGTCAAATTCAACCATTAAAAACATGACAGTGCAATTTTCGATTTCTAATAAGCAATTATTGCTGTAATCAAGCAATAATTGACGAGTAGACAAATAGGTGAGTGTAATTTTTAATATTGGAATATAAAGCTTGCATCTTCAAGTTTATATATTCTAATTGCTACTTGTATGCATGAAAAGTTCTTGTATATAATTATACAGGGTATAATTTAATTGATGGCTAAAAATACAACGTATGATTCCTTAGCTTATTTTTAGAAAAAAAGTTTATATAAACATATGTTCCAAACTTCTTAGCTTTTGAGATACAGAGTGTTAAAATTTCAAAAATAAAAAAGTATATTTTTTTAACTATCCCAACTATTCATTAACCAATTTTGTTTTAATTTGGCTTACTTATTAGAGACATCAAGGTGGTAATTTATCACTAACTTATTAACATTTAGTAAGTCCAGTGGGGTCTCGAAAGGCAACTAAAGAAATATTTCCAACCAAAAAACGGTACGCCACTGACTGTCTAAATGTGTGTACAATTTTTGTACTTTCTTTAAATTAAGCAAATAAAAATACTGCTTTTATGTCTCTTAACTTTTTTCCGTATTTTGTTAAGTTAAAAAAAAATCACCTAATTGCATATTTTTAGAGCATAAAGAAAGCATTGGCGGAAACTTATTCTTTTCAAAATTGGTTTTTATAATTTTTAATTAGCAATTATGTAACAAAAAAAAAATCAGTAAAATAGGGTTTATATCCAGTATAACAGTTTTTACTAAAATAAGTGTTAAATTTGTGTAAAATTTTAACACCCTGTATCTCCAAAGTTATGACGTATAGAACACATGTTCATATTAATTTTACTTTCTAAAATGAGCTTAGAAATTATACCCTGTATTTTCAGCCATCAATTTAATTACACCCTGTATGTTACTGTCACTCACTCTTTCTGAAAAATGCACTTACACCATTTGTGAACCAGACCATCGATATGTTCTTTAATTGAAACACTGTAACATTTTTCGTTGTTGACAAAACTATAATTAATTTTAACTATTGGAAACCTTGTGTGTTGTGTAAATTGCGCAATTCTAGAACCGTAGAGAAAACCTCCCAGTGTAGGGTCAAATATTCGTGGGCAGGTTTATTTTAAATAGTACTCTTAAAAACTCACCCCTTCCCACTTTCCGACCTCAGATCGCCAGTAATTTATTTTTCTCCTTGTTTTGTTATTTTTACCAAATTTTTTAATGGGTTTTATCCTTCTTGGTTTCAAAATAATCGACCCTGGTCAAATGCAAAAACAAATCAGATTCGTTTTTTTTGCATTTTCTTAGAACATTTACAATTGTTATGTTTATTCTTTTAACACCATTAGAACGTAGAGATTTTAATGACCAAACCGACCACCAACTTTTTAGAAAATTCCGATTTTTTAATTCGTTCATTTTCGATTGAAAATATGGGTTCTTTATTATAATACCGCAAAAATAATATTTTAACCAAAAAAAATTACAGTGTATTTGGAACATGCAAAGGGACGTTTTAACCAAAATTTGTCAAAATATTTTTTTAGAAGATTAAAAAATCCAAAACTTGGTTATTTAAATTTTTAACATAAATTTTGAGGTTATGTAAAAAGAAGCGTAAATACAAAAGTTACAGACCTTTACATTACCTACAACTTTGCCATTTAACTTTTTTTCCATAGGACTTGTGTGGCCGAAAATCTAGAAAACCGGTATTTTAAACTTAAGACACCCTCTCCTCTCCCTCTTCCCGACTTTAAATCTCCCGTAATTTACTTTTACCTTTAATTTTTGTTATATTTTCATTTTAATTTTGATTTTTTTTTACCTTTTACCTCTTTTAAAGGCTTTGGCAATGGTCCAATACTTAAATAGCAGTATGTGTTTTTATTTTCTTTCTAAGTGGTTTGGATTATTTGAATCAAGTCATTTAGCTTCAAGCGGATCGATGAAACATTAATTATTATTTATATAATATAAATATAAATATTTATATAAAATATAAGTTTTTTTAAATACTAGTATTTAATTAATTTTTGCACTATAAAAGCAGTGCCTAGTTAATTTACGGTTATATAAAACCACTTTTATGTTTGTGGTGCCTAAAAGAGTATAAAACCTCAGGTTCTATTATTAAAACCATTAATTAATTTTATATAAAATATATTTAAATATTTGTTTTACAAAATATAGGGTTTCATTAAAGAGTGCCCTGCCACCAACATGCACGGTTAACGATGTCGTAAAAAAATAATTACTAACCAGCTGATTTTCTTTTGTTGATAAAATAATATTTATATAATTTAACACCAACATTGTCCTACGAATAACGAGGTACGTCATCCTGGTTTTTTGATATTTATCAAATCAATATATTTAATCTCTGTTACCTCTGTAGGCTACCACCAACAAAAATTGTTCTAAGAAAAAAGTTGGGCGTCTCGTCAAAATAAAGCTAATCACGAAAAATTAGCTTCTTAGCAAGGACTTGAAAAAATGGTAAAGGGATCCCTAACTAATTAGACTACTTTGACCATGCTAAAACTAACCAACTAGCCAACCCTGTATCTCTTACCGTTTTCGAGATCCTTCTGTGAATTACAAAGTAGTAAAAAAACTTTTTAATTTTACCTAAGACAAAAATAAATTGCAATATTTATATTTTATATACAGTTAACCCAAACTTGCTCTTGAATTTTACAGGTTTAACCATATGTCTTATTACCTGTTTTAATTAACAGTGTTACAATGATTTAGTCATTGTCATGAATATTTTAACTGACCAGCCATTAAACAAAATGATGGTATATGAATTAATAAATGACACATATTTTAGACAAACAAAAACCGCCTTAGTACCGTAAATTAAAATTATTACAAAGAAATCAAAAAAGCAAAAACAAACTCTTTGTTTGGTTTTAAAATTTATAATAATATTGTAATGAACTGATATATTTTCAAACAATGGTAAAGTTTAAACCACCAAGAGTGGGAAAATATGTTTTTCCTACGAGTTGCACGATTTTGTTCTACAATCAAAATAATTCTTTAATTTTTTTTAGGTAGCTTAATTTACTAGATTAGTTAATAGTAGTGCAACTCTTAAATATCTTTAAAACTGCTTAACCTAAATTTACCAATTTTGGTTTCTGGTAGGTATCGGGCATAAAGAATTTAATAGTTATATTGGCATCGTTTCCAGATTTTTCTGTTTTGTGCTACACGTATGTTTTTAATTTCTTTAAATATAATTTACCATTTATTTTTATTGCAATAAATTGCGCAGGCCTAACCTATTAAGTTAACAAATTTTCAAAACTTTATTTTTACTACTGCTAAGATATGACAACACCACATTTTAGGTAAAAAGTTTGGATGCCCTTAAATATCTATAAAACCACCCAACCTGCGTTTACAAATTTTGACATTTAGGCGGTTTCTGGGCAAGTATCTCTTTTGCAAGATCTTAATTAAATATTGGATTGGTGCGCCAAAAATCTTGTTCATTTTAATCCATCCAAAACACAATCATGTTCCTTGTCGCGAAAAGAGTCATCAAATACTCACCCTCTACTTATGAGCGACCAAGTTTTACAGAGCACAGACACCTTCAATCTTGTGAGCGTCACATTTAAAAGTAACCTTAACTGGCATAAATACATTGTAACGTATCTATAGCCACGGCAGCTTCAAGAAAGCTTGGATTTCTCTTTCGAGCCAAGAAGTATTTTTCCCCTTCTAATTTATACACTTTATATGTGTTATGTTCTTATATCTGGGGCATGGCGTCCCCCACAACCCTAAGCATTCTTGATTCAATTTAAAGAAGAGCTATTTGTCTTATTAATGATCCTTTACTTACAGAAAGGCTTCCCTCTCTTGCCCATCGTCGGGCTGTGGGGGATTTAGCGCTTTTTTATAGGTACTTCCAGCAGTGTAATACGAAGGAAAGAAGATCTGCTGTTGATCTTTTGTGGCAAAATTGATACTGCCTGCCATGCAAAATTTTTGTGTTTTTCTAAATTGAAAGTATGGGAAAATTTTAGCACCCGAAAAATATTTTTAGCCGTTTCGGATAAGCTCCGAACTTCAGTATTAAGCTGCTACTAAATATTCTTATGAAGCAATTAATAAATTTGAAATTACCTCTTTTAATCCTATTTTACTGCTGACCAATTATTGTGACCTAATGACCCATTGTGACCAATTCGTGACCAAGTGTTACAGCATAAAACAACCTCCGATCGTTGATATTCCGGTGCTAAATTTATTAATATAGCAATTGGTCACCTTGAAATTTTAAACTTTTATTTATTTCAGTATCATTGGCCAAATATTAAACAGCTTTGACCAATTTTCTAATTGTGACTAGCTTTTAGAATTTGTTTTTTGAAACTAAAATTGTTAATTTTGAGCTGCTCACAAAACTTTCACGTCCTTGAATGACTACATTTAATAAATAACTTCTTTAATCTTACCGACCAATTAATTTATTGGACTGATCAATGATGGCCATTTTGTGACCAATTGCATCGTTTTTGATGGAGCCATGTATAAATAATTTAAAGCGCTAAAAAATTTTCTATTGTCTTCATATTTTTAAAACGCTGTTAAAGTTGGGATATGGATAATCAATTCCTTATTAGTAACCATTATTAACCATTTATAAGCATTTTGTGACAAATTCAAAGCTGTTTTTTAAACCTCAAATTCCACATTTTAAATAAAATAATAGAAAATAAGGTTTCTGTTTTATTCGACTGTTGACTTTCTAATTTAAGTGTCTTTGTAAGTATTGATGTTATGCCTTTTGGGCTATATTATTAAAAATAAATAATAAAAATGTCGCTTTTAAGGATTTAAAAATACTAAAGTGTGTAAAAAGCCGGTAAGCCAGTGGATAAAACTGAAAAAATAACAAATTTAAATACTAAAAAATGGTTTTAATGTATAAAGGAGCGTATCTTTTAGTACAAAATTAGACTCGTGTAAACACATGTTCTAAAATATGACTCTTTCTAATTACAGCCAACTTAAGTGTTTTATGTTTTATTTGTTTTCTGGGAGATTAAATTTAAACAAAATATTATTTGGCTTTTCTCCAGAATAAAATTAAAAAGTTTATTTAACATTTTAAGAAAATTAAAACTTTTATACATTATGAAGAACTATTCTGCTCTTACATAATATAATAAAAGTTATTATTACTTTAAAAAAATAAAATAATAAAATATTCAATATTAAGTCACTTACAATACAAAGGTTTCAATCTATAAACAAAGGTTCATTGGCACTCGGTTGAAATCATTTTAATTCAATAAAATAAAATCTTAACAAGACGCCAGACGAGAACTGGGCCAATGGTTGCGTCTCAAAAATGTGGTAAATAGTTTACCAAAAATGTGGTAAACAGTTTACCTAAAAACTTACTTATAAACTTGTTAGAAAACTGAAAAAAATATTAAAATGAAATGTCTGATGGACACTTTAGAGTTTGACATTACTTTAAAAATTAACTGGTAAAAGATACACCTATTAGGTATCTTAATCAGATAAAAAAATAGTGAAAATGTTTAGCCATATAATAAAGTATTTTATATTATTTTGTTTAAATTTAATCTCCCAGAAAACAAATAAAACATAAAATGCTTTATTATATGGCTAAACATTTTTCACTATTTTTTTATCTGATTAAGATACCTAATAGGTGTATCTTTACCAGTTAATTTTCAAAGGTAATGTCAAACTCTAAAGTGTCCATCAGACATTTCATTTTTAAATTTTTTTCAGTTTTCTAACAAGTTTATAAGTAAGTTTTTAGGTAAACTGTTTACCACATTTTTGGTAAACTATTTACCACATTTTTGAGACGCAACCATTGGCCCAGTTCTCGTCTGGCGTCTTGTTAAGATTTTATTTTATTGCATTAAAATGATTTCAACCGAGTGCCAATGAACCTTGTTTATAGATTGAAACCTTTGTATTGTAAGTGACTTAATATTGAATATTTCATTATTTTATTTTTTTTAAAGTAATAATAACTTTTATTATATTATGTAAGAGCAGAATAAGTTCTTCATAATGTATAAAGTTTTAATTTTCTTAAAATGTTAAATAAACTTTTAATTTTATTCTGGAGAAAAGCCAAATAATATTTTGTTTAAACTTAAGTGTTGTCTTGTTAGTACAGGATCCCCAAAGGAGGCGACCTGCATCATGCAGAACTTTTTGTAGAGAATAACCTATTATCGTAAAATTTTAATTGACAATGGTAACGATTAAAAAACCAGCATTTTTTTAACGGTCGTGGAAAAGATCATTTTTACATAATAAATGTTTTTTTAAGAAAATAAAGTGTCGTAGTGTTTTACCTCGTTGGATTCGCTATTAAATACTACATTAAAAAATACTATGAAAATAATATAGTCCTATTTTGGCTTTTGAGCTAGAGTAAAAAAAAAAAAAAGTTTAGAGCCTTCTAGTAAAAAAGTTTAAAAAGAAAAAATAATTTCGTATTTTTCTGAAAGTAAGTAAAGTATAAGGAGTGATATTAGAATGATCATGGCCTTCTGGCTAAAAAAATAAAAATTTAATTTTAAAACAAAATTTGACCAAAATTTCATATAAAAATATTTTATTCCGACTTAACATGATCTAAATAATCTGAAAAACGAAAAAATATACAGGGTGTTCTTTTTAAAAATCAAATGTTACTGAACTAACCAGTCATATTCGGTGAAACCGTAAGTCGTAAAAGCCTATCATATACACTCAAAAGATTACTTTTCGTTACTCTAACACACTTACCAAGTTTTGTTAGTATCAATAAAGAAATAAAAAAATGGCAGCCGGAAAGTGATCTCTTTGCTATCCGGTATAATCGGCTAGTGAATATTGTACACCCAATACATTTTAATTAGGTAATAATTTTTTTAGCGTATTACTTATAAATCCGACATCAATAAATCATCATTACATGAATTAAATATAAATAAAATAGAGGTTTTATGTGCCTAATAATAAGCTGTTTAAAAAGTTTAAATATGTCGACTTTGTCAGGAGATATACTAGTGGCGGCTCGCGGGTCTAAAAACACGTGTAGTGCATCAAGGAAAAAAAGCGCATTCACCATTTTAGCAAAATTGAAAATACTCAACTATCAGAAGTCTAAGTAAAAAGTCTTGATATCTAAACTTATCTAAATTTTATACACCAAATCAATCCTTCTATATTTTAATGCAGCAAATTTATCAGTTATATATTCATAAAATGGTTAAGTTTTTATCAGTTATTGTAGAAGCTCCTTTTGAATTAAAATATTGGCCAAAGATAAAAGTCTATCTTGGAATATAGTGTTTCTTAAGAAAGTTTTTAAACACTTAAGACAAGAAAAACTCCGTTCCACTGACACGCTTGTCGACGATATCGTTAAAATTAGCGAAAAAGTTTATACGCCTCGGTAAAAATGTCTTTATTTGCGCCAACTTGTTTCACTAACTACTGCAATGAAATATTTCTATAACTTTTATCAGCAGATATTAGGTCAAGTTTATTTTTGAACTGCTAATTTTTGGAAATGATTCGGCATATATCTCCAATAAATTTTGAAAATAATTAGTGTAAAAATTTGGTTATACTGGCCAAACTTTGCAGTATTAGCAAGACAAAGAAATTGTAGTTTGTAACAATCTTCGAATCTTACTTCCATTTCCATCAAAATATGATCTAATATTTTATAGAGAACTACTCTGTACTGTCCTTTAATTTCTTCCTGTGAAAAATCACTGTCGCTAATAATACCAAACGGAAACAATTGAAATAATACGTGAAAACCAACGAAACGACCAAAACCTATACTATCGTTTTAAGGCTAGCGATTTACCAAGCAATAGACCTGATACTTTCACCCGCGATTCTGGCCGCCGGCAAGTATAGCGTTGTCATGGCAACGGAGCGTTAAAGCGTAAACAAAACCCCGCATGAGGTGTATACTTCGGTCCGTTTTATATTTGCAATACACTTGTCGCGTTGCCAAAAGAGGAGGAAAGCGACTCGTACCAGCGGTTAATTTATATGCCATAGATTTGTCATGGCGAATTTTACAAATAAGGAATAGAAATGAGAAAAATAAATTGAATAATAGTTATATGTTTTTTTATGTTTTATTATTTATTTTTGGTGAAGTAGCACTTCACTCTACTACACCTGAATAGCCGCCACTGAGATATACAAAAACATCAAAAAATTTAAAATTAGTTTTTATTTTTTGGCCCTATTTAAAATCCAATCTTAAGTTTAATTGTATTTTTGTGTTGCCACTTTTTTCACTTAATCCAATGGTGCCCAAGCAACACAGAATCCTCTAATAAACGTTTAATTACGTATATACCACTAGTATATTTTTAGTTTTATTCTAACCTTTAATATAGGTTAAAATGTCCGCCTAATATAGGTGTATTAATACTGCAGTACTATCCAAATTTTAGACGTTAAAAGTATACGTTTATTTATAATATAAAATGAGCAATTAAAAAGCGGTTTCTAATAAACCCTATAAATTGGTATATAATATACAAAACTGTAACGTTTACTAAACACGTTAAAAAGTCTTAAATTTTATACGTTTATATTTAGAATAAATTTTACGTTAAAAAAGCCATATGAAATAAATCAAATATTGACGTATACGAAAAACGTTTATTTTGTATGTATAATATACGTATATGTATTAGGTAATACATTCGTTTAGGCGTACTAAATCTAAAAAAAATAAAATAAATAAAATAACAAATTCCCAAATCAAAAGGACGCAACTGGTAACACTTAACACTGCACTCTAATAAATAAAAGTAATAAAAACACAACAAAAACTGTATAGAACATAAAAAAACAGTTGAAACTTAAAAAAATTCTAGAATCAAACATAATAATAGAGTCTTTCACGTTTTGGCATTACGGTATCGCTGTTTGGACAGTTTAAGCCAGTCTTGGCATGCCTGTCCGATAGCTTTGTCTGTGAGTTCTCCGACAAATGCAGCTCCCTGCACCTGGTCCTTACCTTGAAATGAAATTTTGACCGCTTCTGAAAAAAGAAAACCCAAAGTCACTAAAAAGTACAGGTGATCTTAGTGTTTTTTGCATAATAAATGAATTGTTAGGGTAGATTAAAGATACGCCCAAAACGCGGGATGCGGGAACGGGACGGGGCGAAACGGATGCAGAACCTATTTCTACAGCGGGATATGAATATATTTACACCAACGCGTTGTGAATACATACATATATCCCGCTGTGGAAATAGGTCCCGCATCATAAAACAATACTCCTATATCCATGAGGAATATTTTGTGTCCAAATTCGTCCCGCTCCCGTCCCGTTCCCGCATTTTAAGGTCTTTATTGTAATTGATTGGTTTTGTTTGTATTATTTTTAGGTCTGATAATGCTCTTAGGAGCGAAACACATGTCACCATTTAACGGTTAATTAGTAAAAAGTGTTAAGACCGAGACTTTTTGTTGTTTTCTTTGATATGTTATATCAGGTCTCTTTGAGAATATGGACGACTTCTTTCAACCCAAACATTTCTAAGAAAATTAAAAATAATACTAAAATAGTACACAATACACGTAAATTAAAGCGTATATATTAGACGTTTATAAATGGTGTATTAAAAACGTATAATAGACCATTAAATAACCAAGATATGTTTCAATAATTTTTATTTTAGTGTACTAAAAATTAAAACAAAACAGAGGTGTAAGGTGTGACATTCACCTAATCCAAGACAAGTGTTTGAGCCATAATCATTCCTTATAAATAAGGTATAATAGGGGTTGAGAGATCAAAACGAAAATTTCCGCAACAGGTTCAGCGGCCATTTTTCCGACTTCATCAAATAAAACATCAACAATTCTTATCTAATATTATATGTAATATGTATAACTATTGAATTGATATGAGCGCAATTAAAATAAAGGTAAAAAGTAGGTACTTACTTTATTAGCAATCGGAAATACAATGCACTGCACAATATTTTACAACGGCTTTCGGCGGCCATTGAATCTCATAAGTCACTTCGAAGTGTCGAAGGTTAGTTACAAAGCCGAGAAGAAAAGCGACTGCCGCGCATCACGTGTCGTTATTGTAAGGCTGTTATTGGCTGTTATTGGAATAATGCCGAACGGATGAGTAAATTTTGTAGATTATTGGTACGTTTACTTTTAGGGAATTTTAGACAATATTATTTATATACAGCACAAAGTCAAATATTTGCAAATATTAACATCAAATTCAAATTATAAAAATATTATTACTAAACCAATGATATTGTCATCGTTCAACAACTATAGTTGTTGAACGATGATATTGTCATAGGAGAATGATAATAATGATTTTAAAGCAATAATAGTTAGTTTTCTAATAAAAATAATCTATAATAGACGTAGATTATGCTTTAGTTTCACACGTTGAAATTTCAGTAAATAGTAAGAAAAAAAACGTTTTTAAAATACTCGAAAATAATAGTGTTTCATGAGATTATCATTAATAGTTCCAAACTATAAACATATTTTTGTGCATTTTTAAAACACTTACATAAATGAGACCATAATATAAAGTAAAATATTTTTTAAAAAATTTATGATATTTAAAGATGATATGACATACGTTGAATATACGATTAAAATATGCACGTGTTTAAAAAATGTTTAATAGAGGTGTAATAAATATACCAAAACCAAAAATACACGACAATATCGTTTAATAAACGTTTATTAAACGAAAAGGCAAATTCTTGTGTTGCTTGGGTGGTATTTTACTTTAATCCGACATTTCGTTATCGTGGGACCAGTACTAACTTTATATTTTAAATTACGGTTCTGATATCAAAATTCAAAAGGCAATTTTAATGCAAATCATCATCAATAATGTATCACACTGTAAGGTTAATTGTTAATACGGACGTGTATATTTTATAGTAATTTATTAAAAATATTATTCTCTATAATTAAAATTACCAAATTTCTTTGATAAACAACTTAAAGCTTAAAAATCACCTTATAACATTACTAGGTTACATGTTTTAAATACGTTTCGGGCATTTTAATTTTAAAATTTTAGAGAAACTTTAATTTCACAGTCAACGAAGTATCTCAAATTTTGTTTTAATCATGATACTAACCTATATTTTTAAGAATTGAGTATAATAGTGGGCGCCATATTTTAAATAAAATGATTAGTTTAAAAACCAGGGTAAAAAAATAAGCAAATTTTTAATTTTTGTCTTTTTTTCCAGATATCTTCAAAAATAATCAAAATGTTATATTTTTTTAAACAGCATATTATAGGGCACATAAAACCCTATTTTTTTATTTAACCAAATGTATACTTTACTATTTCAAAAATGCTCATACTGGCCCCCTTATCTTGAACACGTTGTAGGTATGTACAAATGTACATATTTTGGATCGTGGATTTAAGTTTAAATGCAATTTCACATACATATGGGATCAACGGCGGTTTTAATTTTACTTTTTAATTAAGGTTTATAGTTAGGAACATATGGTTTCTATTACGCAATACCAATAATTTTCTTTAGCTTTACAACTTGTAATCAACTTTTACCGTACTCTATCCCATTTAATTAAAAAGTTTTAAAATTAAAACCTAATCACCCAAGTTATAGTCTGTTAGAAAATGAGGTTAGAAAACTGTAAAACTTTTTATATGAATTTTAAAAATAGCTTGAGGACTGTATATTTAACTGGACTGGCTGTGAAATAAAGTTCTTTTTTGTTTAACTGGTTACACACAACTTAAAAAAATGCAATCAACTTTAAAGAGATAAATAAATGAATTTAAACAACATGCTTAAAATTGTCCATACATTAAAGAAAAAAAATAATTCGGCTTATGACATGTGTCATAAGTATATATGAAATATAAAATACTTTTGTTTATTTAGTTATTAATACTTGGGAACATATGTACATATAGGTATATATAGGCAATAGTTTAAGGTAATTCTTGCAGAGTAAAAACGATCTGTTTTTAGAAGTATTGCAAATAATTGCAAAGTATGATAGCCTTAATCTACATTAAATTTGCTACAAAATAGCAAAAATTGCAAATATACTTTTATATATTTTTTTAATAGCTTGGTGAATTTACCTAAACAACACAATAAATAGAAATCTGCACCATTTTCTTTTAATACGAAAAACAAAATGATGGACATTAAATAGTTAGATTATTAAGAAGTTTACATCTATTTGTCGGCTCTATTATAAAAGACTCATGAAAACAAAGTGTTGATAAGTAAAAATTCTTGCAATTTAGGCAAAAGCATAAGTAATATAAGTGTTAATATAGTATCTGCAATTTCTCTACACTTTAAAGCGATAAATTTCAATGATCCTTGGACATACAAATCTATAATTTAAGGATATAATTATTTGGTTCTTTTTGTATCATTTTTACAAAAAATATTACACATGCTAAAAAAACGAAAATTAGGTTTTTGTCCACAGATCGCTGCACTGCGCAGCGGTTCAAAAAACATGCCCGTGGATAGGGGCGTCCGGTGTACAGACAATTTTTTTATGTGTTGCCGGTGCACCAGTGCACAAAAGTACTGTACACCGCACGCGCCCTATCTACGGGTATATTTTAAATTGCTGGATCCAAACTTTAAATCAGCTTGGGGCCGTACACCCTCCAGTTTTAAGTAATTTGCTAAAAATCGTAAGAAATAGTAAAAATGTTCGCTATTTCTTACGGTCTTTTGCAATTTACCCAAAATTGGAGGGTGAACGGCCCCAAGCTGATTTAAAGTTTGGCTTCAGCGGTTCAAAAACATGCCTGTAGATAGGGCGCCTCCGGTGTACAGACAACTCTATTCTTGTGTGTTGCCGGTGCACCAGTACACAAAAAAGTTTTCTGTACACTGGACGCGACCTACCTAAAGGCATGTTTTTGAACCGCTAAATTCGAATTTTAAATCAGTTTAGGCCGTACACCCCCGCAATTTTAAGTAAATTGCAAAAAACCGTAAGAAATAACAAACATTTTTATCTTTTTTTAGGTTTTTGCAATTTACTTGACATTGGAGGGTGTACAGCCTAAACTGACTTAAATTTCGAATTAAGCGAATTGAAAAACATGCCCGTAGATAGGTCGCGTCCGGTGCATGAAAAACTTGTTTCTGCGTGTGCTGGTTTAAGTAGCACTATTTTGTAAGGATTAGTCCGCCCCTGGCGACCTAATGAACGCAAATGTTTTAAGAGGACACCATTTTAAGAAGTACTTACCAAGAAAGAAGAGGTTTTAAAAAGAATTATAAAAACTTATCAAATAATTTTCATGTAATCTAAATAAATCCGAAAGATTGCCCACATATTCTGGGACACTTTGTATACATAAAGTCGAACATCTAATTCTTTTTTAGCAGTCGGTTAATAAGCGACATAAATAAATAAGTTACCTGCGGCATATAAGCCTTATTAAACCACCATAGTAAAATAAGGCCCCTAAATATATATATTTTTTTGTTTTAAAGAAAATAATTAAAAATTTTTAAAATATTTCTTAACCTAATAAATCTTTTGTTCATTAGTTATAATTAGTTGCCTTTCTCCTGGGCTCATTTTTATCAAAGCATAGTTTCAAGTCGGAAATAAATAGCTCTTAAAAGTAAGACTTATATTCCATTTTCCTTTGCTCTACACTTTCTTAAGCCTCTGGTCTTAGTATGTTTTATTGGTACCCCTAGCAGCACACAAGTTTTCTTTTATTGACTTTTATAAGCTATGACCTACTACATGGGGCTTATTAGCCGCTAAACACAATTTTTAAAAACACCAATTTACAACAAAATAACTTTTTTCTTCCAAAAAAACTCAAAGTTTTAAACAGCGATAACGAAAAATTCACAATTTTATTTTTTACCTTATTTCTAAACAAATATAAAATACGAATCCTTATAGTTTTCTTTTGGCAATAAATATAAATCCTAATGATATACAGCACCTTGTCACAAATTATTCGCTCATATAAAGAAGGCAGCGCTTAGCAGCCTCCGCTTACTTCCCGTAATATTATTGGTCTTACGCATGTATGGGTAACGTTTAAACCTGATCCCATATATTGTGTCGCATGTTTTTAAATGTGGGCCTTATATGCCTCAGGTACCTTATTTCTTAATTTTAAATCAATAGTTTAAGGTTTATAACAAATATTTAAAGTTCTCATTAATCAAGGGTTTATTAAATGCCAAATACTGGGTCAATAAAAAGTACTAAAATTCTTAAATATTTTCAAAAGCACTAAAGCTACATTTACCAAATTTGGTAAGGAATCGGGCATGAAGAAATTAATAGTAATATCGGCACCGTTGCCAGATTTCCCAGTTTTGTACTACACATATCTTTTTGTTTTTTTTAGGAATGCCCCATTTATTTTCATTACAATCATTTGCGAAGTCAAAATTTATTTAGTTTGCCAATTTTTAAAATCCCATTTTTACTATATAGATGCTAAGTTATGGCAACGCCACATTTTAGGTAAATAGTTCAGATGCGCTTAAATATCTTTAAAACGGCTAAAGCTGCTTTTAAAAATTTACCAGAACTAACCAGAACAGTAATATTGTCATTGTTGCCAGATTATCCAGTTTTTCTGTACACGCACCATTTTTGATATTTTAAATGGAATGACCTATTAATTTTTATTGCAATAAAAGAAGCGAGCCAACTTTAGTACGATTCCAAATTTTCAAAATCCAATTTTTACAAGTTACTAAGGTATGACAACACGAGGGCCGTATTATCCTTATGAGGCGCCCTAAGCTACAAGTCCCAGAGCGCCTATTTTGGGTGACAAAAATTTTTAAAGAGCAAAAAAAAAAGGTCCTTACCTCCGTTGCGCCTATTTCCTTTTCAGGCGCCTTTCTTCACCACCCGAAATGAAATTTGATGACCAAAACACAAAAAAAGTCATTCCCTCCTTTTCGCGCCTATTTCATTTATTTCAAAGCACCTTATTCACAGAGGAATTTCTTCTAATACCCACCCGACCTAAACTATTTTTAAAACTCCTCTGTCTGGCGCCTATTTTTTCATGGCGCCCCTAGGCTGTAGCCTAGAAAGACTAATGGATAATACGGCACTGGACAACACCGCAATTTTATTAAAATTTGGCACAATGCTAATATCACCAATCAATTAGGTATGCCTAAAAAACTTTAAATACCAAATTTTGTAAACACAGATTTAGCGGTTTTACAGATATTTAGGCGTAATGTACTTTTTACTTAAAGTTTATCATATCTCGGCACCTAATAAAGAGATAATTTTGAAAATTTAGAAACTTATCTACCCAATTTAATAAAATAAAAATAAATGGGACTTTTCATTTAAAAAAAAACGTGTAGCACAAAACTGGGAAATCTGGAAACAGTGTGGATATCACTATTTATTTCTAAATGTCTAAAAGACCATAGATACTAAAAATGTGGTAAATAAAGCTTTAGCGGAAGATTTAAAAGTTGCGGGACTTTTTACTAGCCCAGTATAGTGCGTCTCTATAGCTGTGGTTAATTCACAATATTTACTTTTATAGTAATTTCAAGAATCTTAGGTTATATTAGGTATATTTTATTTAAATAAAAGCCTTAATATTTATAGGAATAATAGGTGCATAATATTGTGTTAGAAATACCACAAGGCATTAATAATACTTGCTCGTACCATGTAATACAAGCAGTAATTACTATTATCTGCAAATTGTCGCTGCATCTATGCAATTGAATATCCATAATAATAATCTTTATATACATTATTTGTAGAAAATTATTAATGAATTATAAAAAACATTAATCGGATATGCCTGTAAAATTTATTAATTTAATCTATTTGTTTTACATTTTTATTTTGACTTTATACCAAGGGAAACGTTTTATGTTTAATTAATACTTAAAAATTTTTTATTCGAATAACTGCTCTTCCTAGGTGGTCCTATTGAAACCAAGTTAGGATCTGATGCCTGGATCCTGGAAAAATTATTGGAAAACCTCAAATTTTAAAGGCACATACATATATTTTTGTATACTTTCCCAAATTAATGCAAGTCATGAAATGGAGTGAATGATAAGAACCCCTTAAAAAACCTTTAAAAACCTTTTAAGGGTTTCTTTTAACGAGTCTACAACAAATATTTATACGGCCATACATGAAAACGGCGGGCGCTTTAACCCAGCCTGTCAATGTTAAATGTTTTGGGTGTCGGAGTGGGCAAACACATCACTTTTTTTATCGGAAAAGTTGACCACAATTAGCTGGAGAGCTGGCACCTGGTTTTTGAGAACCGGTTTTCCTTTTCAAATCCCGGTTAAACGGTTTTCGAAAACCGAAAATTGGTTTATGGGATAATCGGTTTTCGGTTAACCGCGGTTTTGACTAATACCGAAAGAGATTTTGACTAAAACCAAAAACCGGTTTTGTGATCGATTAATCGAGTTTTAATTAATTGCGGATTCGATCAAAAAAAAATTGGTCATTTTGTAAAATTGGATATTGCTTGACTTGGCGTTTAAGCTTTCGGAATATTTATATTTTCAACTATACTTAAATACTTACCAGGATTAAAGTCAATCGACTGTGAATAACTATAAGGGAGGGCACAGACGTGCAGGTGTAACCACGGTCTACCGTGGGTATACCCACGGTCTGCCCACGGTAGACCTGCACAGTTTTTTATTCAGGTAGACCTGAGCGTGTGTGGGCAAAACTGTGCAGTTTTTTTAACCCGTTCAGGCGACCTGAGAAAAATTAAAAATATCCTATTTGTACCGGCCACAGACACGCAGGTCGACCGTAGAAGTCGTAAAGTTTTTTAACCTGTTTATTTTAAAAGGCGACCGAAGCCGGCATCCTTTGTAAACTCGAGGGTGAACTGGTTTATTTGTAATTGAAAAAATACATAGTAATTGATTATGGCCACAGAATTTTTTAAACAATGCAAAACATTTTTGGGTTGTTTTTTTTAAAATTTTTTAAAAGAATAAACTATAGGTAAACTCCATTTAATAACTTAATGATTATAAATATAATTTAAATGTATAAAAATACTAAAATTAAATAAATAATATACAAGGTGTCCCATTAAAAAAAGCTTGTGTGTATGACTATGGTTACCATAATTTCTTTAGTCAAATTAAAATGAGACAAATAACTTTGTTTTCTCATTAATGCATTTATTGATATTTCGACTGCTTGCTACATTTTCAAACCGAAAATTTAGCAAAGCTTCAGGACTGAAGTCAAAATGTCAATAAATACAGTGCTAGAAAAATATAGCTATTTGTTTCTTTTTAATTTGAAATGTACTATCAGAAAGTAACGGACAACTTAATTCAGTAACTCTTTAATCAATATCGAAACACCTTTATTTCTGATATGTTAAGCGGAGGGGGACCACTATTTTAAACCTAAATGTTTTCCTAAAAAAATGGTTTATAAAAACAAAACGTAAACATAATTAATATGCACAATGTGTCACCTTAATTCTTTAGACTGTCTTCTTACCACGCATTGGCAAAAATGGAGGGAGGTAAACGGGGCGCGAAAAATCTCTTTTACCTGCACGCCTGTAAGGTTACGTTTATATCATAGGTAATGGGCGCCAGCCCTTCCCGAGAGGGGGTGTGGGTCAGGGCAGGTAAGAATTCCTATAATTGACACTAATAATTTGTATACCACTTAGTCAGTTCAGTTCTCATTGTAATAGTGAATTGATGTGCGAAAAGATTTCCACTCAAGATTTTAATAGTGAGAAAATGTCGGTATCAGTAATTGAAAGTGTGAGTGGAAAAGATTTAATAGCCTACAAAAATTTTACATTTTCAAAAGACAGTAAACAAAAGAATGTAAATATTTTTTGATGCAATAAATGTTTCGTAATTAATAATTTTTTAAAAATAGACCAACATTTTTATTTCGATACCTTTACTTTAAAGAAAACATTTGCGCCCTGTTTACCTATACGATTTTATCTACCCCAAGATCCCTGCGCCCCATTTACCTGTTCAATAAAACTTTTGCGAAGGTCTTGCGCCCTGTTTACCACCGACGGCAAAAATTACCCATAGAAGTGGAGCTACGTGACATGTAAACGTTTTATATATTTATTATTATATTAGTACCTGGACTTTTTACAATGGGCCGTTATCAAAACCAGTGTAGCCCCTTTATTATACTGCGCCGCTTTTTCCTACTAGCAGCGCAAAACGGCGCCGACCGGAGGGTGAATCACATTTTGGACTCTACGTGGACTTGATAACTTTTATGATTTTTATTAGTTGATTTCAACGAAATTTCATGTTATTGCCATAAACGACAACCTTTAGTTGTTGTTTAGTCTCTGTGTGGGGTGGTTGTCATTTTTCACAGCACACAGTCAACGCAAGTTAAAAGAATGTCTGGTCTGAACCAAAAAAAAAATCTATTGAAGAATTTATTGAAATGTATAAATCTTATCCATGTCTATGGCAAATCAAAAACAAGGATTACCATGACCGAAATAAACGGGAAGCTGCTTATCAAGAACTTGTTAAAAAATTAAAGGTTGTTTTGTAAGATAATAAAATTGAAAGTTGAGATTATACTCCCAACTCGGACCTATACTTAAAAAGGTAAAAGTTGTTTTATTTTTAATTTATTTTTTTACCATAACTTTTTAGCCAACCAATAGCGGTTTTTTGTTTCAAATATATAAAAAAGTGTTTAAACGACAACAGATGGGGAAAGGTCGCTTCTTATTCGGATCTTTGACTAATTGCATATCACTATGTGAAAGTAATAACAGATTTTAAAGAAAATGATATGATATACAGGGTGGTTCAAAATCGCAAAAAAAAAATGAAAAATATATTTGGAAACAACTTAATACAAAAACATTAAAAAGTAAGTTTTATACATTTTTTTATCATTTATGATTACTCGGGAAAATTAAGTGTTAACTAAAATAAGCTTCACATATGCAAACATTATTAGGTTAAGTTGCATGTAAATATTATCCAAAGGGTAACGATTTACTTAACAAAAATTAAAATTTCTATTACGTAATAGTATTTAAATAAGTAAGTACATACAAAAATATTCATAATAAATTTTTTTATATTGGCAAAATACCATTTTCGTAATTTTGGATCTCCCTGTATATCATAAGGCGGTTCTTTTTTACGCTTTTATTTTAAAAATCTCTTTTCTTTCTACGTAATTGTAAAAATATTTTTTATTTGTTCTTTTACGTTAACCTTAAGTTATTCCAGAAACCATAATCAATGGAAATAAATTATTTTTAACTTTTAATTACGATTTTTTTATTTTTAATTATTATTAATTACTATTAGAATAGTAGGTATCAAAAATATATTCTTTTTTTTTTCAAAGTTATATTTCGCAATTTTAAACCACCTTGTATATCCTGCAGCGATTTTTTTCTTTTCTTCAACACCGATATTTTCTTATTTAAAATATATCTTGTTTTATATATATATATATATATACTTTGTTATATGATTCTTTGACCAAAAATTATACATTTATAAGAGTAATTTTTCTTGATTTAGGTCAGTTAAATAAATATTAAAATGGATAAATTGTCATGTTTTTATTTATTTTTTTAGGCAAAATTTGACTTTTAACAAAAATAAAATATGACATTTTAACCATTTTAATATTTATTTAACTGACCTGAATCCAAGAAAATTACTCTTATATATATATATATATATATATATATATATATATATATATATATATATATATATATATATATATATATATATATATATATATATAGGTAATGTCGAAGGTCAAAAACGGACTATTAAATTAAATACCGAGTTACACTTTTCAAGAAGATAGTTATCTACAAGTTCCCTATTTACACTTTTTTTCCTATTTCAAATATTAACTGAGCTACGGAAGAAAAAAAAGTGGACCAAACGGTTTTTTGGAAACATCTAGTAAGCCATGATTATTCTTAACGAAATAAAAAGCGATTTAAACTAAGCACTAAAAATACACTTCTTTTCCCATTTATCCATCTCTGTAGCGAAAGCGGTTTTCAAGATCACTGTACTAAACATCGAAAATAGTATACCCTGTATAATACATTTTATCAAAGAAGGAAAGTATTTAAAGGCCTTAATAAGAAATATTTTATTCTTAAAAAAAATCATAAAAAACAATAAAATAAAACGAAACTATTTACATATATTGTGGCACAGCAATACCGTATTTGTCATTTAACCTAAACATTTATTTAAATTATATAATTTTTAATTATTATATCCTTTACCTGTTAAACTTTATTATTCATTAAAAAGAAATCTGTTTACGGCCGACCGAAGGAAAAAACTGTGCAGTTAAACCTGATTGCCCCACACACGCTCAGGTCTCAGGTCTACCCGAGTAGTGTTTCGGCCGACCGGAGAAAAAAACTGTGCAGTTAAAACTGTACAGTTATACCTGATTGCCCCACACACGCTCAGGTCTCAGGTCTACCTGAATAAAAACTGTACAGGTCTACCGTGGGTATACCCACGGTAGACCGTGGTTACACCTGCACGTCTGTGCCTTCCCTAATAAAACTTTATAAATTATTTAGCAAACATATACGTTTATTTTTAAAAAAGAAAAAAAAGGTGGGGAAGTACCAAACAAATTATATATTATATATTATAACACACCGTTGCTGTTTTTTTTATGAGTTGGATCTGTATTAATAGATGTCGCTTACTAAAATGCAGTTGGATGCTAAGAGGCTAAATTGTTCATTGCAGTTTAAAAATATACATACTATTTCAAAGCTTTAATACAGGGTGTTTCACAACTTATCCGACAAACTTTTAGGGCTAATTCTACATTAAAAAATATGAAAAAAACTTTTAAAATAATTTTTGTTTTTATAACAGAACTTTTATACCAATTGAAATATTTTTAAAAAATTTGGACGTCTTCTATGCACCAAAACACATTTTTTGGCATACAAGAAAAAAAATTATTACCAGTGTCGTCCATGAGGGGTTTAAGGTTAATATTTTTAAATAAAAAAACCTACGCCACTGCATTTTACTAAAATAAAAATAAAAACTTCTCATTAGATTTGGAACACACTTGACCTTTTGCCTTTTTTTATTCGATGTACGGTTTTCGCGTAAATAAATAAAAACCAATTATAGGCATGTTCATTACATATCGATGTGACCTTGAGTAAAAAAATCTCCTGTTTTTATTTTTAAATTCTACTTAAAAAACATAAAAAAACTTTATATAAAAATTTGTCCTAAACATCTTAGTTTTTGCACTAGAGGGTATTAAATTTTTTTTTACATTTTTAACACCCTGTAGTTCAAAAACTAAGACGTTTAGGACATTGTTTATATGAAATTTTTTATATTTTTTAATGTAGAATTAGCCCTGAAAGTTTGTCGAATAAGTTGTGAGACACCCTGTATATCGGGATTTTTGCGTTTAAAATCGGTATCGCCGTAAGGTGGCAGTACTATATTTGCGGTCATCCAGAAATCAAAACCGTTTTTTATTTTTTGGTTTAAAAAAACGTTAAATACTTCATAGTATTAAATTAATACGTTAATAAGGCAAAATAAAAATTAATCGTGATGTGTGGACAATAGGTAATAGGTGCTAATTAAAATGTTAACTTTCAATTATTACAGAAAGCTCATTAATAAAGAAATATGATACATGTAAATTTCTACATAACATGTTTTAAAGTGTCCAACATTCACTTTTTTAAATTAATTGTAATTTTGTACATTTTTTAAAGACAATTTTAAAATAAAATACAAACTGGCACACCACAAATGCCTCTCTAGTATCTACAGGGTGGCGCTTTTTGCATCATTTGTTTCTAATTGTCAAAGAAAGCAGTGCTAGGTATGCCAGCTACTTGGAAGCTTGAAATCGCCTAACAACAAAGAGCTAGGATGCTAATTTATATAAATTCAAATCTTTAAAAGATTTTTAGACTTATCCAATATTTAACATATTCTAGCCCCAGTTTATGGTTTGAGTTTTGTTTATAAATAAATTTGTATTTTTTTCAGCAGTTTTGCACTTTTTGTTTAGAGGTTTTAGTTTTTCGTTAAAATATTTTGTCTCTTCTGTATTAGACAATGTAAGTGAATGTAGTTGGTAATGGTGAATTTACTTGCCTGATGCTCTTATATTTACAATAAAGGTGAAGCAAATAATCTTTGACGATAATTGACAATAAATGACAAAAATTACATATAAATGACTGTCAGTTTACAACCCTACGTATAGCTAAGAAACTTTAAACACTGACCAAAACGAATAACACAAAAATTAAACCAGTTGTAGATTAAACTTTTTTTTTTTTGCAAAAAATATTCGTAATTACTTTGGAGGTATTACCAGGTCACCGGTGATATTTTAACAGTATTTTTTCATATAGGAATATGCGGATACTTTAGGAGGAAAAATACAATTTTTGCATTTTTTAAATTTTGCTTTTGTTACATTAAAGTGTAAAATTAAAATTAGTTAGTGTTTTTTCCCATACGTCCGTTTCTTTTTTAATAAATTTATGCAAACTGAATATTATCTACGTCCTTTGCATAAAACTAAATTCATTAAAACCACTGTAGTAAAAGATATAAGCAAGTGAACTTTAAGATTTTGTATATATCCCATAAATTAACAAAAGCTGTTTTCGCTTTTTTGAAAAAAAACAATTAATAACAAACAATTTTTTAATAATCAAGGGCTAGCATATATAACGAAGCTTAGTGCTAAAAACAATAAATTAATAGATATTTTTAAAAAAGGTCCTAAAAATTTTGTTGTTTAAAAACATTTATTAAATTGGTAAAAAGGGAGAAAAAAGTGCGGCAGATGACCTAGTTTTAAAAAATATATATGAATTTAACCAAAAAACTTGCAGTTAGAAACTTGTATATATCTTTTCAAGTAGCTATCAATTGCACAAAAGTAAGAATGTTGCTAAGTAGATACCTTATAATGTGCAACCCATTATCCACTTTCAACAATATAAAAACGAAAATCCTAAAAAAAAAAATTGTATTATTTTTGTTAAAAATGTTGTTTGTTTACGTCACAACCAAAAAAAAGCTAACAGCTTAGGTAAGCAAGTAAGACCCCACGTTTTAACAAAAAAAAAACATGTTGTTTGTTTATATGACAACATTAAAGAAACAGCAAAACGTTTAAGTATGTAAGTAAGACACTACGTTACAACACGAAAAAAAATAGACATGTTGTTTGTTTACGTAACATTAAAAAACAACAGATAAAAGCTTGCTAAGTAAAACAGCATGTTACAATACGATAAAAAACAGTCATGTTGTTTGTTTACGTAATAACCAAAATAAAAACATAAAAACAGCTAAAAGCTTAGGTACAAGTAAGACACTACGTTACAACAAAAAAATAGCCATGTTATTTATTTACGTGACAACCACAAAAAAAAACAGTTAAAAGCTTAGGTACAAGTAAGACACTACGTTACAACAAAAAAAAATAGCCATGTTATTTATTTACGTGACAACCACAATAAAAACAGCTAAAAGCTTAGGTACGTAAGTAAGACACCGCGTTTCGACCAAAAAACAAGTTAAGAGCTTGGGTAGGTAAGTGAGACACCATGTTATGACACGTAAAAAAAGCCATTTTGTTTGTTTACGTGACATTAAAAAATACTAAAAGCTTAGGTATGTAAGTAAGACAGTACGTTACAACACTAAAAAGAAGATAGTCATTTAGTTTGTTTACGTGGCAATAAAAAAAACATGCAAGAGCTTAGGTACTTAAGTAAGACACCACGTTACAACAGAAAAGAAAATAGCCACGTTGTTTGTTTACGTGATAATTTAAAAAAAAACAGCCTTAAGATTAGGTATGTAAGTTAGACAGCACGTTACAACACGAGAAAAAAATAGTCATGTTTTTCTGTTTACGTTAACAACCAAAAATTACGCACGAATTTTGTTAAAAGGGTTTACTTGATACATTCATGTTCATGTTGTGCCCATTTCTTATTTTAGGAGAGACACAAAATAACTTAGGGGTTACCTGGGCCACCTATGGCCTCCTCTAGCGTTGCCACTGACAAATATCGCAAACAACGCAATGTTACGCCTAGACCTATTTTGTTCCTGGGCCCGGATTCTTATTTTCTCGATAGGTGACGACTCGGTCGGTATCGAGTTCTCGATATTCCTTTCAAAACCTATCGGCCTTATTTTCTCGTCTGTTGTTACTTAAATAATTAATAGGAGAAAGACTTCTTTAATAAGGATAGTGCCTAGTTATGAAACTCGAGAGATATCGACTCGGAATCGAGTTTTAAATAAGTTAAGAATCACCATTCGGTAGCGACTCGATACGTCTCGAGACAGTTAAGAGTCCACCTGCTGGTCAACCCAAAGTCGATTGATGAGATAAGGTCACGACATTCGCCATATTGGCTAGCGCGGCTGTGACGTCAAGTCGGGCCATTTTCGGCCATGTCTGATTTTAGGCAGATCAGTGGCGTAGAATTAAGGAGGAAACAAAAAAGAACTGTATGTTGTAAACAAAATTTATTGGATTATTTTAATAAGTCAAAAACCTTTTTAAAAACTTTGTATACAGGGTGTCCGCTAATGAATGGTACACAGAAAAACCACAGATTCCTTATGCCAAAATATTAAGATTTAACCAAACATACCTAATATCCAAAAGTTTATAATAAGGAAGATACGGGGGTGTCATAGTAAAAAGAAAAAGTAAACTTATTTCGATAATTGTTCCCCCTTTTTAAATATCTTAATAAAACGGTATCTAGGGGTTTTTTAACATTAGCTTTTCAGATCGAATATTAATTTTTGTGTGTAGACTAGAGGGCGATGGGTACACTATTTATAATTCTGTAAAACTACCCAATTTTTTGTTACTACTCTGTATGTATGTAAACTAGTAAGCTTCTCTATGCTTTCTGCACAAGAAAGGTATACTTAGTAAGAATCGGTCTTGACAACCGTTTTTAAGGTATTCCACGTTTTAGTTGTTCAGTGCACCCGAAAGTATGTACCTTCAATAACATCGTATTAGTTATAATTACAACTACTCAGATATAAATAGCTGATATCTAAAAACTCCTGGATACCGAGTTTTATTAAAATGTTTAAAACATATCAGAAATTATCGAAATGCATGAATAAAAAATATTTATATCCCTTTAACACCCCGTATCTTCCTTATCATTAACTTTTGGATATAGGTATGTTTGTTTAAATCCTAAATGGTTATTTTCGTATAAGATATCTGTGGTTTTTCTGTGTACCATTAATTAGCGGACACTCATCTGTATTATATGTATATAAAAACACGAATTACTGAAAACTATTCTCTAAAATAAAACGAGTCCGAACCAATAATATGTGAAGTCTCTAAACTAACCAAAAACATTAACAACTGGAAATCCTTGCAAAATATACAATCAAAATGAAAATGGCAAATTTCCACAATTTTTACCAAACAAAGCTTCGACAAGGCACGACTCTGTCATCAGCTGATAATGCTACCAACTTTGAACAGAACTACGAACCAAAATCGTAATTCTTACACCCTCACGTCCCTGACAAAAGCTATCCCCGGTCTTGCTTATGTCTCAACCCCTTCTCATAAAGAAATTCTGGGTCAACCCAGGTAAAATTATATATACAGTAAGAAAACACCCCCGTCGCGTCGTTTGAAAAAGCATCTAATAACTCACGTTCTATTTTATTTCTAGTGAGCTGTTTGACGAAGTTCACCGTTGTGCGTACAAATTTTTCTTTCTCTGTTGTTTATATGGAGAACTCATTTAAAAATTTTCTGTGTGTTGGTTATGCGCACGTTAATGTAACAAATCCAGAAACCGGGGAAACGGAAAAATGGTGTGTTGATCGTAATCGAAGACTTATAAGGACTTGTGCAGTAATAACGTTAACGCCATCGAAGAAAAAACGTATATGGGACTTGTGGGTTGAATACGCAGCAAAGGGTTGGTCATATCCGTGTTATCAGGTTTCAATAATCACACCAATATCCGTGGAAATCATCCGCTACATAGTTAGACAAAGAAGGTTATATAAGGAGTTGTATCGGGATAATACATCTTTCTTATCTTTCTTCGATTTCCTGTTTTATCACAAATGGTAATGATCACTGTCATATTTTTAAAATTTGTGTTGTTATAAACATAATTAACTTATACCTAGGTTTGAGTCATATGGGAAACTTTTTATTGTTAATTTTACGAAAAAAGTTATTCTTTATAAAAGATTCTACATGGTTCAAAACCCAAAATATACTAATCAAATATCAAGTTGGATAAGTCATCTACGAGGTGTGACTAAAAATGTAATTTTTGCTTAAGAGTAAAGTACATGTGTATTTTTGCTTATATCGAAAATTGTTATAAAGAAAACATGTTTAGAGTTTAAAAATACCCTAAAATATGCAATTTTATTAATTTTAAAGAAAAAAAAAGGTTTTTTTTGCAATAATACTAAAAATGGGGTTTGTACATTATTGCAATATATTTCATAAATATAAATTTCATAGGACAATTTTAAATAAACTTTCTAAATTAACTGTTACCAAAATAAGAACAATGTACAATGCACTAATGTAAAAACTTAATTTTTTTCTATTTTAGCAGGATTTTTTTCTTTTGTAAATAAACAAAATTTTATATTAAAAAGTAATTTTTTACTCTAAACATCCTTTCTTTATGAAAGTTTTCTATATAAGCTAAAATACAGGTACTTTTCTCTTAAGCAAAAGTCAGGACACCTTGATTTCTGGTATGTTTAAGTTTAGGGGAGGGGAGATTTTTTATTTTTGTGTTTTAATGGATTTATAAAATGTTAATATACTGATCTGGCAATATTGCTTTGACAGATTCTGCAAAGAATTGATTGCCATTAATGAAAAATTCTCTCTCAATTATGTTAAGGAGTTAAAAATGAGTATTTTGATTAACTAACTTTTTTGATAATTCCTTATAAAATGATTTAGAAAATTAAATATTTTGTTCGTAAACCTGGACCTTTCGCTATAAAATCGGAACGTTAGGACACATAGACCAGTAAAGGTGACAGTCCCGATATATCGGAACAAATGACAACCTAACCATGCAGAACTTTTTACAAAAAATAGTTTTAAATTTTGCGTCAAATTACCACTAAAAAGTTTCCCATATGACGCTAACTTCCCAGCAAACACTATTTGCCGGCAGTGTACATTTTTCATATTGGCATTGACGGTAAAGCATTGGCAATTGGTGGCAATATTATGCCAACATCTTATACGCATTAAAAAGTCAACCCTAAATGAACACTTAATTGCCAATAAATTTTACATGCAGACGAATTGCCGAGAAGCATACAAAAATGGCGGCATACCAATCCTGATTAAATAAAACACGCGTTTTTGTTGCAGGCAAATAAATATTGGATTTTTGAAGGCAAACCTTCAACGCATATTCATACTTTTTAAACCATATTATTAACATTGGTATTTAACTAACATTAAAACAATTTTTTTGATCTGTTTTATTTATAATGGCAGGTAAACAACATTATTTTATGTTTTTTTACATAATTTAAAGGAAATGGCCTTTTCATAACATTTAATTAATAAAAATCATGCTCCTCCGTGGCGCAGTGGACAGAGCTTTGATCTTCGAAGCCAGAGGTCGACGGTTCGATTCCCAGCGGGGAGACATATTTAGGTAGTAGTTATTTAAAAATAACGACCGTGGTGGCACTACCGCGTTGTCTAAAAGGTACTGTGAAATGCATAACTGCATGTTTCAGTGCTTGGACAACGTTGACGGAACAGGGGGAACGATGGGTTAAACATCCAATAACCCGGCACCCACGGTACTCTTTAGGCATATGCCTTGTTGGTATGTCAAAAAGATAAAAAAAAATAAAAATTAGGTTAAACAAAATGTTTATTATGTATTTTGGAGCGAATAAAAATAAAATGATGGTAAAATTAGCTACGTTTATTTCGACCAAAGGTGACAGCTTAGTGCATTTGTTTTCTACGTGGTTTTCTAGCTTTTTAGTTTCTTTTTTAAAGAAAAGAGTTTTTTAATAGAAATAATTAAATGTATTCATTACCTAATAAGTGTGTGTTGTGTGATTAATTGGTGATGGCTAGTTGAGAAGGCAAGATATTCATGTAGACTGTTAGGAGCTGTAAACATTTTGTTTAAAACTTTTTAAAAGTTTTAAAGACGTGTTAATAAAAAATATTATATATATTTAATAGTTTTTTTGACATACCGATAGATGACGTAATGGATAATAAACTACTACTTTTCTGCAATATCTTCGCTTTTTATCGTCTAAACCTGGGTACGGTTTAGACAAAAATAATTCGAGAGCGGTCTGCGGTAGGTGATCTCACTTAGCTTTGAAAGAAATATCTTCGGCTAGTGTTAAAATCTGCATCTCCAAGTTGGACAGTGTTCCGAGAGATGGTACTTTGCATTGCAAGGAAATTGCATGCAGTAAGGAGTCTTTTCCTATTTTAATTTTCAAATAAAATATCGCATCATTTTAGCTTTTAAAAAAGTATATGCGACAATTTTCGTCAATAAAACGTCAGCTTGCTGCTTGGGAGTATCTGCATTTGCCCGCTTTCGTGTCTTTTTGTTATCTTTTTGCCAATAACTTATTAATGATGGATGCCATCATCTTAAACGCATTTTTTGCCAATAACTTATTAATGACGGATGCCATCACTTTATCTGCAACATGTGGCCTAATAACGGCCAATTGGCCACTTTCGCGTCTTTTGATACGTTTTTACCAATGCCTTGCCATTAAAGAGTGTTGGCAATGCCAGTAAATTAAATGTACAACGCCGGCAAAAAATGTTATATGGGTTAGGTAGACACACTGTATATAGCGGTTTTTTTCGCAGGTTGTTCTCTCCTATAACTTTTTTATCTTTTACAAAAAGAAATAAATTTGGTTTAACGGTATTTGACACATTATTGTTGATTGGTCAGTCAATCTTTTCACTTATTTACTATTATTTTCGATTTACCCGGAAACTTTCAAATGTTTAATGGCACCACCGGTATATTTTATCTTATTTTGACAGAATATGATATTCTGAATACAACGACACCTCACATGGCGTTTTTTGACACATCTACTTAAAAAAAAATAGATTCCAATCTAAAGTGCTCTGATTAGGCTAAAACGGTTGAAATCAAGTAGCCATCAAGAATGACATTATACGTGATTTGCTTCTTCACCTCTTCTTAGGGCGGCGTCAAAGTTTTCAAAATCTGATTTGTGGTCATAATTAAAAAATTGAATTATGACCATAGGTAGAATTTTGCAAACTTTTAAGCTTGGGATCCACTATGAAAAAATTTCATGAAATTTTTGTGTCGTGAGTCAAAAACTTTAAGGTCCCTGTAAAACACTGTCTGTTTTTACAGAAAAACTTGACATAAAAATTTCATGAAAAAGTTTCCTCGTGGATCCCAAGTTAACGCCGCCCAAAGAAGCCGTAAAAACAATAAACGGATAATTTTATTTTTCCATCGCTACTTGTCTGAAACTGTTTTAGCACTCTAGATTAAAATTTTCAAATTTCTTTTTTTGACAGCAAAGGTATTAAAAACTGACAATTATATTTATAAGGTTATATTTTATATAAATGAGGTAATATATACCGGTGGTGCCATTTAAAATTTTAAAGTAGCTGGAATTTCCGGTTAAACCGAAAGAAATAAGAAACAAGTAAATATATCAATCATTCCACAATAATTGTGTCAAACAACGATATACCAAATTTTATTTTTTATCGTAAATGTTAAAAAAAATTGTAGAGGGGGAACCACCTGTGATAAAAACACCGGTATACTATAAAGGGTTGCTTTTCGTTTTGTATTGCTAAACATGACTCATGCGGCGTTCCATTTAAAGCTTGAATTGCAGGCGTGAGCGCGGAAGAGGCACACTCTGCTCCCGCGTTCGGAAGCGTTCGACATCTGTTTTTCTCCTACTTTGAGCGAGCCGCGTGCTATACAATAATACATTTACATGTTTTTGTCAAGTAGGAAGTGCAGTGAAAAATGAATGTGGTTGTAAAGTGCTTAATTTTCTTTTGAAAAATGCAACCCTTCCATCAGTATTTTCTTATGACATTGTCACGTTTAACTATCGCCAGTAAGCCGACTTTGCAGACAAACGACTTTTTTTAATATAAAGTTGCAACTTAATAATAATAATAATAATTAAAAAGTGTTGTGTAAACGGTTATTGTAATAACACTAAAAACTGTATTTCTCCGGCGCTGATGTAGACACTTATCTCATTTAATAGCATGGCCGAAAACGTTTCTGGTGACATCAACAAAACCATTACTAATATGGCGGAATATCGTAAGCCATTTTTAAATTAACTCTGGTTATAAAAATGTGTCTAATTAAAAATAAATAAACTTTAGACATCAATAATCAGCATATACTAAAGATTATTTTATACAAGCCATTAAAGCAGACTTAAATATTAACAAGACTTTAAGTCTTTCTTTGTTGCTTGTATAAAAAAATAATACAGGATGAGCTTTTTTCGATTTTAATTACAGGGATCTCGAAAACCGCTGAAGGTTTAAATGAGAAAATAATCTTAGTTTTTAGGGGTCACTTTAAATCACTGTTTGTTTCCTCCAAAAAAGCAAGGCTTACTAGAAATTGGAGAAGGACGTTTTTTTTCTAAACCTCTGTTGCTCACATATATCTATCTTTGTTTACCTTGGGTCGTCTAACAAAGAACAGGTAGTGCGAGTAGGTACCTGACTCTCGAGGGTTGATCGAGTTTAAAAAGACGGTCGACGACAATCATATTTTACCTTTTGCTTGGTGTGGTCATAATGGCAACGTAGGAATTTTTGTGCAAGTAGAAATTTGAAATTAGTTTTTGTGTAATTACGGAGAGTAAAGACAATAACAGGCGTTGTAAAAACTGGTGCATTGTAAGGGAACCATGGAACGTAAAGCTAATACCTGTAGTTATTTTTACCCTTAGCAAAACCTCTTTTACTCCTTTCCAATGCATTTTAAAAATTATAAACAATTTAGTTTAATTCCTCTTTTAATACAGTGAAGGGGAAAAGAGTTTTTGTTATGATGCTACAGCTAGTAACAATAACTATTACTTACCTTAGGACAACATTTTTATTAATAATTTTACAAAAGAAAGTTATTCTTTCTGCATAGTTTAAAGCTTAAAAATAATTCATGCCTAAAAACTGTCAAAACAGCAAAATGATACATAAACGCTAAGGGCTGTACACAGAAAGTAATTTTGGGGGGACAGCAGCCAGAAAAAGCCACAACCAAAAAACAAACCGGCCTAGGCTTGTTTGTAGCAACCAAAAAAAAGAAGGATTTGGACTTATGTAGGCGCCACCTTAAGCAAAGAATCCATCTTTGAGATGTTTTTTTGCTCCTGGGGGGGATGCAATTGCCCGCCCTGCGTATGGCTTTGCAAACGCTCGTTATTGCTAAAATATTTGTAGTAAATTTAAAAACATCCTGTATACCTTGCAGCATCAATATGGCTTTATTTAATATCTTACACAATATTTTTATATTATTATATAATTCAGAGTAAATTAAGTCGTTTTAAATCCCAACTAACGTAAAATATTAAACTGACAAAGAAATGGCAAGCAACACAAATTCTTTAAAAACCAACGTAAGCAAGTAATGCCGGCAACAACGGCGCGTCCGACAACATGGCTCAAGGTCAATGGGAGAAGTCGGCGAAATCCTTTGAAGTTTCGTCGAGTGTCCTCTCTTGTTAAAACAACCAAACCACAAAAAAAAGAGTCAGGTCAGGCAAAATTTTATTAGGTGACCAAACAAGAAGTTGCCAAACTAGAGTAAACCATACCTAGACCTACCCATTTGTTACCTGAATAAACAATAGACAGGTAAAATCTGTATTTTTGTACCTAACCCCTGAAAATAAGTAGGTAGACATAATGGTTCACAAAATGGTACAGAAATGAACACCCTTAGTTTAGTTATCAGTAGTTATCTGTTTAATTTAAACCATTTTTAAAATTAAAACATATTTTTCTGATATTATATCATGGATCTCTTATATCAGAGTTTCGCGTGTGTTTATGATGATCACGTTATCATAAGAAATCCGGAGACAGGGGAACGGGAAAACGCATGTGTTAGTGAAGATGGTGCCATAGTACGGATGTGTTTCTCACGTTCGTTAACAATACTGAAGAAAAGACACATTTTGTACCTTTGCGCTAAATTCAGAGCACATGGTTGTCGGCACCCGCTTCATAACGTTTCAAAAGTTACAAGAGTACCCATACGAATCATTTACTACATACTCAGAGAAGCAGCATTATATGAGGAGTTATATAGAACTAGTTTATAGTTTTCTTACAAATGGTAATCATCCGTATTTTAGCTTCTACTATTACGATATTTTAAATAAAATCCAAAAGTTTTCAATCATATTAATAAAAAAACTTTTTTTCGTCTTATCGGACAAAAGAGTTAAATTTCAAACATTGGTATAGAAACAAATAATATAAAAAGTAATAATAAAGTAAAAATAGTAAAAGCTAATTTTTGTAATCTTTTGTAACTTAAAAATAAAGTTAAAGTAAACAGGAATTCAGAAAAAAATCTAAATTTCCCAGTTAAGTAAAAATAAAACGTAGAAAATTATTATCCACTTTTAATTACTGTTTTTACAACAAACTCCTACCAAAACCGATTTTTTGATAGTCCAAGATACATTTATTAATAACAAATTCAAAGTTTTTTAAATATCCATAGGCCTAGCTAGGATTCTCAATTTATTTTTATCTAAAAACGTTTGTCCCATGTCTAAGTTTTTAGATAATATAATTTGTATATCTTTGCTATGCCCATGCAAATATCTACTTTTCTACAATAAAAAATTAGCAAACTGTATGAATATAATTATATTCAGAAATTACAGGGTGTCCCAACTCTATTTATATACGAAATATATTCGCCCGTGTACAACATACAAAAACAAACTAAAAATAAAAAATGTTTATTTAGATATACTTTTTTTTATAAATGTTAACTCCGTATTAAAATCCCAATAAAAATATAAAACACACTATTCGCCAATTATTGCTGGTTTTTGAGCTATGCACATCATTGCTGATATACTTATTAACGATTTAAAGTAAAGAAAGAAAATATTATTTTGGCTTTAATTTTTTTATATAGTTCTGTCAGACTGACAAATATAATATGGAATTAACTATCGAAATTGTAACAACTACTATTAGGCAAGTCAACTATTTGGTTTATTTTGGATGCATATTTACTTACTTAACCTAAAAACCAGCCATAACTTGACATATTGCTATTTTCTTAGTGCAATTAAGCAAATATATTTATAAAATAAACTAAATTGCTGACATACCTATTGGTACTTCTTACAATGGAAGGTAATTAATTATAGGCTATTATATTATTTGTCACTCTGACACTGACAGAATAATTTTTAAATAGTTAGAACCAATATACTATTCCCTTTCTTCACTTTTAATCGTTAATGAGTATATCAGCAATGTTGTGGATTGCTTAAAACCAGCAATTAATTAACATAGTGTGTTATACATTTTTATGGGGATTTTATTACGAAGTTAAAAATTTGTTAAAATCTACAGGGTGTTCCATTAAAAAAACTACTTGACAAAAGAACATATTTTTGAGACACCTTGTATACCAACTAGTACTGTTAATAAAACGAGTGTATCCGAACGAACATTTTTTTATTTAAAGGTAATTTTTGAATCTTGTACAGGGGCGAAGTTATTTCGTGTATAAATAGAATCGGGATCATCGATATTTTATTTGTCTAGAAATTTTATAAGAACTGCAAATTAGTTTAAATGTATTAGCTTTGTAATGCAAATAATGAAGTTTAATTGTTATCTTTTAATTATGCTGAGAAATTATTAAAAAGAAAGTACTTTTAAATGTTTTTTTATGAAAAAAGTGTTCGCCTTCCCAAAACAGCCAAAAACATTTAATTAGGGCAAAAATATTCCTTGTGTGTGTTTTCTACTTGTCCTATTTGAAAGAGAGAGGAGACTGTTTGAGCGTTAAGCCACCGTAAATGATATGATTTGGTTTTAAGAAGACTAGTGGTGTCCATTTTTTCCCAATAATAATGGACTCAATAAAATGAATTTAGTAAGAGCTTTACAAGCTATTTATTTTTTCAAACAAACCTACTAAACTTTAGCCAAATCGGTTAAAGGGTATTGAAAATATTTATAAAATACCGACTTTTTAAAAAATTTAACGCCCTGTATCCAAAGAACGAAGCAACTCCGGATATTGGAGATATGCTCTATATTGGTTAGGCGGATTCATTTATTGGATGGTCTTCTTGTTGAGTACACGCCTGGAAAGAATGGGACCGCTTCGGTCCTGGTCCCAGGGTATACGAGCTGACCCTGTTCAGCCCTATTGACCCCGATGAACTGGCCGGTCGCCTGAAACAAAATAAAAGAAAAACCCCCAAAAAACCCAAAAAATTCTAATTAAAAACGACGTTTCGGTGGCAAGTCTGCCACCGTTGTCAAGATAAAAAATTAAGTTAAAAATAAACATAAAATATTAACTAATATTTAAATTAAAAATGATTAAAATTTAGATTATTTTTGTATCTCAAACTGAAAATAGTTTGACATATGTGTTATGAGTGACATAAGTAACTGGTGTATTTATTATTTGTAATACAAAAAGGTAATAAGTTAGTTGATTTTTAGTTTTCTTGAAGATACTTCAGTATCGAGCAAAGGCAACCAAGTGTTATTTAAATTAGCTAAAATTGATGCTACACAATTATCTTTATTTAATAATTAAATATGCACTTTCTTTGATTGTGCGTTTTTAGAACAGGTTTCCTTTGCTAAAATGCTCGAAGCATCCCAGTTTATTCTATGATTGTTATCAAATGCGTGTTGGCAGATTTTTGATTTATGAAATTCTGTGTTTTTAATGTATGATCTGTGTTCTTTTATGCGTTTAGCTAATGGTCTACAAGTTTCACCTATATAAAACTTATCACATTCGCAAGGTATTTTATAAATGACATTTTTGTATTTTCATTTAAGTTGTATGGTTGTGTTTTTGTTAATTGAGATCTAATAGTGTTTTGTGTTTTAAAGATTGTGCGAATATTAAATTTATTTCCTATTCGTTGAATTTTATTTGACTATCAATATATATTATTAAATAAAGATAATTGTGTAGCATCAATTTCAGTTAATTTAAATAACACTTGGTTGCCTTTGCTCGATACTGAAGTATCTTCAGGAAAACTAAAAATCAACTAACTTATTACCTTTTTTGTATTACAAATAATAAATACACCAGTTACTTATGTCACTCATAACACATATGTCAAACTATTTTCAGTTTGAGATACAAAAAATAATCTAAATTTTAATCATTTATTATTATTAGTTAGTATTTTATTTTTATTTTTAACTTAATTTTTAACTTGACAACTGTGGCAGACTTGCCACCGAAACGTCGTTTTTAATTAGAATTTTTTGGGTTTTTGGGGGTTTTCTTTTATTTTGTTTCAGGCGACCGGCCAGTTCATCGGGGTCAATAGGGCTGAACAAGGTCAGCTCGTATACCCCGGGACCAGGACCGAAGCGGTCCCATTCTTTCCAGGCGTGTACTCAACAAGAAGACCATCCAACTCCGGATATGTGTTTATAGGAACTTTTCTTTATATAATGAGATACGAAAACACTTTAAAGTTTTGTACCGTAGGTAGGAAATACCCAGTATATTAATTTGGAAACAAGTCTTATTTAAGCCATCCTGTACATTCAACATACAATTATTATTGTGAAAATGTATTTTCTCATCAAGCAGGACTTTTTATTAGGATGCACTTTTTTTCGTAAAGTTAATAATTGAAAAGTTTTCCATTTGGTAAGAACTTCCGAACAAACGTTGGATTTATGGGAACTTTTTTACAGACAAAAATTAAGAATTACCCCTTAAAGAATCGCGGGTTTCGTACAGTAATAGTATATTATTATCGGCAAAATAATATTTTTGCTGACTTTAATTGATTTTACGACGAATAATTTATAAGTTATCCATGGTGTTTACTACACTATTGTTGTATATTTTACATTTTATTTGAAAAATAAAATTTAATTACATAAATAAAACAATTATTAAAATAATTTTTGGGGTCAAAAAAATAATTTCTTAATTTTTGAGCTCAAAAACTATTATTGTTCAAATATTTTTCCCTCATCAAGATTTTTATTTTTTGTTTGAATTCAAGAAAACTATTTTCTTCCGGATGGTGTTCTTAAGTCAAGATTTTGGCTCTTGAATTAAGTTAATTTTTATCACTGTGTGTGTATAAACCTTTTTCTCATAAAATTTTTGTCAAAAGTAAAATAAAAATTATTGATGGTAAAATGAATTAAAAAGATTGTCTTCTTCGGATAATTACTTTTTAATTAAGAAGGATATTATCGTCAGTAGAATATTTTGATGCCCGATATGGAATCTCAATTGGATAAAATAAAGAATCCATTCATATTTTTATAATTAGTAAATAATTCGCATTATTCGTGAATAATTTAAAATTTTTCGAATTATTTGTCGAATTTCGAATAATTCGGAAATTCGTATTATTCCATTTGAATCTCGAATCGAATATTAATATTCGATTCGATTCGAACGATATTCGCACACCCCTATTAAAAATACTTTAAAAACAATTGTTTTATTACAGGAATCAGGTGGAGATAATGGATGACTAAATCCCCATGCATCACCGATTAAAACATGTTTTTCTTTTATTTTGTACATATTTTTCATTGTATAATTTTTTTATTAAAATATTTGTGTAATTAAACAAATGCCTTTAATTTTACAACTTACTTCCTTTTTTACAGGTACTGCTAAGTCCATCCGTAGTAAAAAGTAAAAAGAATAAAAAAAAGAAGTCGGGTTATACCATATTATTATGGTACATATTAAAGCATCATAGGCTTTTGTTTATTAAGTTATTAACATTAAGTGGTTTAGCACATACATATATGTTATTAACAGACTTCTTTTTTATTATTTTTATTTTTTTACTTTTTATTGAGTTTAATTTTTGTTTGACTGTTTATTTTTAATTTTCAGTTTATTATTATTACTACTAAATCGGTAAACTTACACTTAAAAACACAGACTACCGTAAAAAGCACAAGCACGTATAATTTGATTGGTTTGAAGCAAACTAAAAAGCGAATAAAAAAAAGATTTAACTAACCAGAACTAACCATGACCCCCAATACAACAGTTTTGCATGACCGTCTGCAGCACTTTAAATCAATCAAATTACACGTGTTTGTACTTTTCACTGTATGTTTACCGATTTAATAGTAATATTAATAATAAACTAAAAGCAAAAAATAACCAGTTAAAAAAATTAAACCGACTTTAAAACAATAATAAAACTCATTAAAAAGTAAAAAATAATTAAAAAGGAGTCGGGTAATACCATATTATGGTATTAATGTATAAAAGATTTTTTTATTTAGGTCTTAACATATTAAGTAGTTTAACACCTATGTTATTACCCGGCTTGATTTGTTTTTTATTTTTACTATTTAGTAAGTTTTATTATTGCTTTGAATTTGATTTAATTTTTCTTTAACTGTTTATTTTTGCTTTTAAGTTTATTATTATTAATAATAATCAATAAACATACATTTAAATACCTAAACTACAGTAAAAAGCACAAGCACGTGTATTTTGATTGGTTTACAGTGAATTAAAAAAATATATTTAACTGACCAGATCTAACCATGACCCCCCAATGTGACAGTTCGCGTGACCGTCTGTAGCGCTTTTAACCAATCAAATTACACGTGCTTGTGATTTTTACTGTAGTCTAAAAACCCCTACTAGTACCTCTTTTAGTTCGGTAAAAAGGTTAATTTTGCCCCAAGGTTGTCGATTTTAAATGCGCCTCATTATTATCGAGTATATTCCCTAGCCCCCTTCCCCAGCAGGAGGATTCTTAACCGCTGTCTTGAGACGTAACGTATCGAGTCGTTATTAAATGGTGATTTTTAACTTATTTAAAACTCGATGCTGAGTCGATATCTCCCCAGTTTCATAACTAGGACTATCCCTATTAAATATCGAGAACTCGATACCGACCGAGTCGTCACCTATCGAGAAGTTAAGAATCCGGGCCCAGATCTCAAACTTAAGAATCAACAACCTTGGGGTAGAATAAACCCTTTTGGACGAAATAAAAGAAGTAATAGTAGTGTTTTCTTATTGTATGTTTACCAATTTAATAATACTTATAGTAATATTAGGCTGAATGCGAAAAATAAATATGCAAAATATTAAACCGACTTCAAAAATAAATAAATAAAACTCACTAAAAGTTAAAAATAATAAATAAAACAGTAAAAAAATGAGGTAGGGTAACAACATATGCTCTAAACTACTGTTAATAACTAAAAAAAAAGTTTTCAGACTTTAAAACCATATGTTATCACTCGACTTGTTTTTTACTTCTTTCTTTATATTTTTTAACTTTTTAGTGAGTTTTATTTATTTTTTAAGTCAGTTTTTTTAATGTTTATTTTTACTTGCATAGTATCATTGTCGATACCGGCAAAAAGAGTTATGCTGGACATGTACGTAGACTTGAAAGCAGATGGTGTGGCGTATAGTCTAAATGCTGTTTTAAAAGTATTTCAAAAACCTATACAAATCATCTGCTACATATTAAACCAAGAGGCTTTATATACGGGATAATAAAAACTTATACCTAATTTTATTACAAATGCCAATTACCTATATTTTAGCGGTGTTTTACCGTTTGGGGAATTCTCGTTTCGGCACATAATAAAACTTTACCTGAACTGCCCTTTTTTTCTAGTTTGGTTCCCTGGTCAAAACGCGTAATTATTTCTGCTGGTTTGGTACCCTAAAGGTGTACATATGTATAATTTAATAATTTTAACAGACATATTTATTCTTAGTTTACATGAGCGCTGTAATGCGCATTAGCCAAATGCGAATTTAAATAAAACCCATGTGAAAAGACTTCTTAATCGGTGACAATCTTATTGCATTGCAATATTTCTGTTATTATTACAGGGTATGGTTAGGTTTAGTTACCAACGCCTTTTTTAAAACTCTTTAATTAATCCCAAAACTATTACATACTTTATAAATCCACTAAAGAATAATTCTATTTCCACCTTTACTGCCTTTTTATATTAGCGAAAGACGGAAAATAGGGCGACGGACCAACGCTATCGAAGTATATGGAGTCAAATGAAACCTTTCATACGCAGAGAACGGTGAAAGTCGGCAAACTCAAAGGCTTCGTATAATTTCTTATCTCTCTGTCCGTCAAAACCGGCTTAGTGTGCAAAGGCGCTTAGGGTACCAAACGATAAAAGATAATTATACATTTATACGGAGGTGTCCAAACAAAAAAAAAAAAGGGTTAGGTCAGGTAAAATTTTATTAGGTGCCGAAATAAAATTTCCCGAACGGTAATAAACCATTTTAGCAACTATTAATATAGATGGGCCCATATTTAATTCATTCTGAAAACGATGCCGCCAGGTACACAAAAAAAAGATAAAGTAAACAAACCTTTCCGAATGCACATAGCCTCAGACAGAGCCTGATTACATATTTTTAGATAAATAATAAAAAATACATTGCTAAAACACGTATCACCTACTTACAAAACATTCTCTTATTTCGCCTCTGTACTACTATAAAAACCGGTGGCACGTGGCGTGGTACTAGAAACTCGTCGGGTTAAATATTTTTTGCAGCAATAAATCATTCACAAAAGGGTTTCTTTACTTTATCATTTTTTGTGTTCTTGGCGGCATCGCTTTCATAATGAATGAAATTTGGACCCATCTTTACAAGGCCGGAAAAAGAATTACTAAAACTGAAAAAAACTAGGAAAATAGTTCTAATTAGTAATATATTCAATTATTTTAAATTAAATAAAATAAAGCAAATCTTAAATAGAGACAAACCATAATAAACTGTTTTTGTTTTAGCGATACTTTAATATATTGTTCCAAAACACTACGCATAAAAGCACGTGTTGTCCTTTTTATAACTTTTTATTAACAAGAAACCTATCTTTACATTAACGACAAATCTTTAGTTGTCAATGCCTCGAAGTGAGCAGAACAATGTATGAATCTACAGGGTGGGCCAAATACATACGTCCAATCTTTAATGGGTAATTTTACACTAAGAAATATTTAAAAAATCTTCATATAAAATTTGTCCTAAACGTCTTAGTTTTCAAAGTAGCGGGTGTTAAAAATTTTAAAAATTATGTTTTTTTAATAACTTTTATATCAATTGAGATATTTTTATAAAAATTGGGAGAGCTTATTATGCACCAAAACACCTTTTTGGAGTAAAAGAAAAAAATTAATTATTACCAGTATCGTTTATAAAGGGCTTAATGTTAGTATTTTTTTAATAAAAAAGGTAGCCACTGCATTTTTTAAAAATAAAAATAATTTTATAATTTTTATTAAGTTTGAAACAAATTTGAAGTCTTACATTTTTTATTTGATGGACGGTTTTCGCGTAAATAAATAAAAACCATTTCTTGGCATTCTCAAATTCCTATGTAATTAAAGAAAAAATATCAAAGGTAATTTTTCTCTGTAGAATTTAATATTATTCATACAAAATGACCGTGCCGAGTAATGATTTTCATTTATTTACGCGAAAACCGTGCATCAAATAAAAAAGTCAGGAGATCTTTGTTCCAAACTTAATGGAAATTTTAAAACTTATCTTTATTTTAGAAAAATGCAGTGACGTATCATTTTTCTATTAAAAAATATTAATTGTTAACCCCTCATGGACGACACTGGTAATACATTTTTTTTTCTGTATGCCTAAAAATGTGTTTTGGTGCATAGAAGTCGTCCCCCAAGCTTTTTAAAAATATTTCGATTGCTATAAAAGTTATTATAAAAAAACAACAATTTTTTAAATTTTTAACACCCTGTAGTTTGAAAACCAATGGACGTTTTGGGAAAATTTTTATATTAATTTTTTTTTTTCACATTTTTTAGTGTAGAATTAGCCCTTGAAGTTCGGACGTATATGTTTGGCCCACCCTGTATAGTAATTCTCGGAGAAGGGCTCCAACCCCAAATTTCTTAAATAAGAAGAAAGGTCAAGTGATACATCATTTTAAAGCTACTGACGAGTACTTTATAACCCTAGAAAATAAAGTCAAATATTTACTAACTACAAAATGGCGGTACTTTAAAAATTCCCCAAATACGTACCTGATTCGGATGGCCATATTTCCGAAGCTTATAAAGTAAGATGTACTAAATGGGGTATTTTCCTAAAGCTCTTTGAATAATCTTTTTATTGGTACTATAATATGCAGGGGGCTTTATTAAAAATATATACAATTTTTATTCTAGTAAAATGATTAAAAAGATTTTTAATAAAGTTTAAAGAAAATATTACATTAAGTACATCTAACTTTATTGGTATCGGAAATACGGCCCTACCAATCAGGTATTTACGTAATTTTTAAAGCACCGTCATTTTATAGTAGGTAAAAATACTGATTTTATATTCTAGGGTTATAAACTACTTGTAAGGAGCCTTAAAATGGTGTATCACAACTCGATCCCCTTTTCATTTAACAATTTTGGGGCGGTAGTCCTGGGGTTAAGGGTTGAAGGGCCGCTCTCCAATTTTTAGTAATAAAACGTTTCCCCTTAATAAATATCTAGACGTGTTTTGCCGATTTTCTTAAATCTGTGGCTTTTTTAACAGCCGGTAATCACCCATTTGACCTTAATAACTACGATAAATTGTACCTGAACGACCCTGATTAACCGACGGGTACTCGTCTAAGCTAATAATGGCTGTGGTGGTATAGATGGGCCCATATTTAATTCATTCTGAAAGCGATGCCGCCAAGTACACAAAAAGTAAACAAACCTTTTCGAATGCACATAGCCTCGGACAGAGCCCGATTACATATTTTTAGATAAATAATAAAAAATACTCTGCTAAAACACATATCACCTACTTACAAAACATTCCCTTATTGCGCCTCTGCCTACTATAAAACCAGTGGAACGTAGCGTGGTACTAGAAACTCGTCGGGTTAAATATTTTTTGCTGCAATAAATTATTGTTCACAAAGGGTTTCTTTACTTTATCATTTTTTGTGTACTTGGCGGCATCGCTTTCCGAATGAATTAAATTTGGATCCATCTTTACCGAGCTAAAAACTTAACGAATCTACGCCTTTGCCAAAAATTTATCAAGAAGCTCAAGACAAAGAACTGAATTTTATTACCAAAGTTCTGGTGTAAAGATTCTTAAATTAGTGTCAGTATTTTTGCATTACAATAGTTGTGCTATCATTAGAGATTATAGGTGGGGGTCTGGTTAGTTCTGGTAAGCAACCCATATAAAAATTTTGCTCGGCCATGTACATTTAATTTACATAGCATTGCCAACACTCTTTAATGGCAAGGCATTGGCAAAAAGGTATCAAAAGAGACGGAGAAGTGGGCAATGTAGTCGTTATTAGGCCACGTCATTGACAGATACTGTGATGGCATCCATCATTAATAAGTTATGATGAAAAAATGTGTTTAGGATAATGGCATTTATCATTAAATAAGTATTGCAAGTTTTATAAGTTGAATGTCCCAAAAGTTAAATAACATATTTAGAATTTTGTAATCGAAAAAAATGAGAAAAAAAGGCAGGAAAACTTTATCATTAAAAATTACATAATATAAATTTTTATACAGTAACAATAAACGCATAAAAAAATAAAGAGTACTATGTAATAAAATTAAAAAAAGATAGTAAATCAAAAGAAAACACTTTAAAAATAGTAAGTATTCAAGGGACACTCAATTTTCAGATCCAAAACATAGGGAGAAATACTTTAAAGGAGTTAAATATAAATAAAATTTAATAAAAAAAAACCTATTAAAAATATATAATATTTTTCATTAACACGTCTTTAAAACTTTTAATAAGGCAACTCCCTAATTTCATATTATAGTTAAAGTAACTACAAACTTAAAATGTTTTAAACAAAATGTTTACAGCTCCTAACAGTCTACTTGAATAACTCGCCTTCTCGACTAGCCATCACCAATTAATCACCCAACACACACTAATTAGATAATGAATACACTTAATTATGTCTATTAAAAAACTATTTTCTTTAAAAAAGAAACTAAAAAGCTAAAAAACCACGTAAAAAACAATTGCACAAAGCGTTCAAACAAAAGCATTTTTTTCATCTGTCAAAATCGTCAAATCTTGTATTTCCGCTAAGAGGGAAATTTGAATTTGTCACCTTTGGTCGAGATTAACCTAGCTAATTTTACCATTATTTTATTGTTATTCTCTTAAAAATACATAATAAATATTTTGTTTGACCTAATTTTTATATGCATGATTTGTAACAATAAAATGTTATGAAAAGGCCATTTCCTTTAAATTATGTAAAAAAATATAAAATTATGTTCTTTAGCTGCCATTATAAATAAAACAGATCAAAAAATTGCTCTAATGTTAGTTAAATACCAATGTTAATAATATGGTTTGAAAAGTATAAATATGCCTTGAAGGTTTGCCTTCAAAAATCCTATATTTATTTGCCTGCAATAAAAAGGCTTGCTTTATTTAATCAGGATTGGTATGCCGTCATTTTTGTATGCTTGCCGGCAATTCGCCTGCATGTAAAATTTATTGGCAATTAAGTGTTTATTTAGGGTTGACTTTTTAACGCGTATTAGATGTTGGCATAATATTGCCACCAATTGCCAATGCTTTACCATCAATGCCAATATGAAAAATGTATATCGCCGGCAAATAGTGTTTGCTGGTAAGTCCTTTTTTTTATTCCTTAATTAAACCCAAGACTAATACACACTAAATTTATTTACTAATTAAAAAAGTCGTAGACATAACTGTCCCAAACGGGAATGCAAGTATATCTTTGGAGGTCAATTTTAGAATCGTGCCCCAAACGAGAATAGACCAAATACACTATTTACCTGTTAGTTACGATAATATAGGTCGCTCTTATGATTACATCTTGTTTGTTTTCAAAACTTCTCGACTGTAAAAGTATACACAACAGGTGACAAATAACCTGCTGAACCATACTCGCTTGTCCACGTTTGTAACGGGAAACGATATCGTAACCTCTATAGTGTAATAATTAACATATTTATTTTGCAATACATTTAACGACAATGCATCTATATATTTAAATATTTGTTTTCACTCAGGAGCCTAAAAAATATTAGTTTATAAGGAGTATATTTTTTTACATAGGATTTTTAGTATATAATAATCATACAAGCAAGTGGAATTTGTCCTACACGTCTAGAATTAGCCCCAAGGGCCTCAATAGGTCCTGAAATATGGTTTTCGGGATAAGGCGGGTTCGAGGGTGCATTCTGAAGGCAAAGCCGGATTTGTGCTCGACAGCTTACTGAAACTTCCTGTTTGGGCCGGAAAAATGAACCATTAAGGGCTAAAAATTCATGTTTTAGACGTAACAATCACAACATTTTCATGTAGCTTTGAATTCTGGACCTCACACTATGCGCGAAAAGTTTATGGACAGTTTGTGCCGGGAAAGTGCCCCTAGAAACCAAAAAATAGTTTTTTAGACTTAGCAATCACAACAGTGGGATTTTTATGTATTTTTAAGTTGTGGGACTCACTTTGTACTCGAAAAGCTTTTTGTCAGCCAAAATTTTCAGTTTGGGGCCGGGAAAATTACTTATATGGGCCGGAAAATTGTGTTTCAGATGTTGCAATCAAGACGATGACATTTTTATGTACTTTTAAATTAAGTACATAAAAATGACAATGCCCCGATTGGGATGTCACTACCTCGATTTTCCGGCTCCTAAGAGGTCATTTTCCTGGCCCCAAACTGGGAATTTCAGCTGGCCAAAACTTTTCGAAAACAGAATGAGTTCCAGAATTTAGAAATATCTACATAAAAATCCCACTGTTGTAATTGTCTTTTTATCTGATCTAAAGAACTATTTTCCGGCCCCTAGGGGCAATTTTTCCGATTCGAAAGTGTTAAATTTATTAGATCATAAACTTTTTGTGCATAGTGTTAGGTCCAAAAATCAAATGTACATGAAAATATCACTGTTCTGATTGTTACGTGTGAAACACGATTTTCTGGCTAAGGGATCATTTTAATGACCCAAACAGAAAATTTCAGTTCCGGCTTTGGGTTAAGAATGCACCCTTGACCCCGCCCTATCCCGAAACCGTAGGTATTTCAGGACTATAAAGGCCCCTGGGACCACTTCCAGGCGTGTAGGGCCATTTTAGAGCTCTGATTCGGATTCAGCGTTGAAAAGTACATGGTAATGCATATCTTTGATTTTTGTGTATAAACTTTTTTTTGTGGGTTGTGTTATAAGCGATATTTTCGTAATATAGTGCAGGATATGATTTATATTATATTATCACTCGTCGTCCGTTGCCAGTTTTAATGATTCCATTTTAACTTTTAAATATTTTTGTAACCTTTTTAAAAACCTAAATTTCTAGGTGTATAATACTTTAATAGGTACATACGGGGTGTCTGCTTGATAATGGTACACAACAAAACCACAGACTCCTTATGTAAAAGTATAAGAATTTAGCCGTACAAACCTATGTTCAAAAGTTGATAATAAAAGAGATATAGAGTATTGTTTCTGTAGTGATCTAGTAAATAGAGCTTTGCACTCGGAAGCCAGAGGTCGCTGGTTCGATTCCCGGCCGGAAAGACTTTTTTCAGGTAGGTGCTGTGAAATGCAAAAATTACATGTTTCAGTGCTTGGACAACGTTGACGAAACAGGAAAAAATGATGCGTTAAACATTTAATAACCCGACACTTACGGTATCCTGGTATTTAGGCATAAGCCTTCGTGGGATGTCGTGAAAATAAAAAAAATCAAAGTAAAATAAATTGTTGGTATTATTATGCATAATTTTTAATCAAAGAACCCCGCATAAACCTAATTAAGTTGTGACCTCCGTTAATTTTGCTAAAACTTGGCACAGAGGTAGCTCTTAAGGCATGCTGATAAAAAGTCCTAATGGGTTCAACCCCCAAAATCAACCTCAGTTTCCCCATGCCCCCAAAATCTTAAATTTCGACTTAAAGTAAGTATTTTTATTCTTGGTTCTGGTCCCTTCAGGTCCAATTCACAAGCTCTTTCCCTTCTGGACTATGCTTTCCAGGGCTTAGTCGGTGGAAAATCTGGATAATTGATCTTGTTGCTCCCACAAATTTTAAAACTGTGTTCAAAATGTTCAATAAACAATAAATCAATGCTTTGCATAAATTGTCAGCCATCAAACCAAGCGTCATTGGGCGCAACCCCGTAAAATCAACCCCGACTCCCCACTCCCCGCCCTACGAAATCTCAAAATACGCCGTAAAGTGAGTTACGATGTTTAAGGAATATATTTATCTAAATTTTCGCACAGCATGATGATCAAAAGATTTAATAGGCGCAACCTCCCAAAATCAACCCCCGACCCTTCACGCCTTTCGAAATCTAAAAGTAAACCCTTAAGTAATTTTGCAGTGTAGGGGATATAATTATTTGCATTTTTGCACAGAGGTAGCTCTCAGATAAAAAGTCTCAATTGACCCAATCCCCTAAAATCAACCCCAAACCCCCATGCCTCCCACGCCCCACAAGTCCCAAAGGTTGTGGAGACTAGATGGTATGTAATACCTAGCCAGTTAAGGCAAAGTGGTGTGTGGTAACCGCAGGACCGTGCCTACCGGGTGGTGCAAGTGGTGCAAGGCACCAGGGCGCTTTAGGGGCGAAATATTGTAGAATAAAAGGCGAAAAGGAAAGAAATAAAGGGCGCTATTTAAGTAATGAAGTTTTGAAATTACACAGGTAGTATTATTTTAAAGCAAGGACCTATATATTTTTTTTCATTAAAAAAAAATATTGAAGAGAACTTAGCTGCTAGAAGTACATAAATAAAGGCCCTGGGTACCCGGCCAGTTAAGGCAAAGACCCGGGTCTAAGGTTGATTTTGCGGCTAGAGGGCTTATTGAAAATTGTATTTTTAAATTAATTTTTAGGTGGTGATAGGCAAGGTACTTTATTTTCAATTAAGTTTTTTAAAAACTTATGCAAAGCCTTGAAAAAACGTAACTAGCTATTTTACTCGAAAAATCTAACCGTTTAGACGTAAATCATATAAAAAATTTAATCGTAAATTTATTTTACCCATTTGGTTTCTACCAGTTACCCGTATATAGATGGCGTCGTCTTATCTGCGACCGGCTCATCTGCGACCGATAATAAAATCGGCGCATTACAAATTTTGCAAACCCCCATTTTTCTACCTGGTGGGTCTAGAATACATTAAATTTAAGACGCATTATTGCCAAAATGTAGGTGAACTATTTGAGATATTTCATTACATTATACATTTCTTTTAACTGAAAGTTTTTGTTGTAGTATGAGCCAGACAAAGATAAGAACTAAAATACAAATTTTTAGGAAATGCAGTAAAAAGTGAAATATTATTTTACACTTAAGAATGGTTTCTTTTTAATCTTCCAATTAAACCCAAGACTAATACACACTTACGAATGGTTAGTTCTGATAAGCAACGCCTTTTTTTAATTCCTTAATTAAACCCAAGACGAATACACACATACATATAATGCAATACGTATATTCTTGTATTTTATATTTACATAAATTTGTAGGCCTCTATGTGCAAAAAATAAATAATATTATAAATGTATCTACAGTTTTTACTTTTTAAAATATGTCACAAAAAAGAAAACAACTGGATGGGAAGATTTTATTAACAACTTGGCAACAATGCTTATGGTTCACTCTTATTTAAATCCATAGGTCGCTTATAGGTTGGTTTTATTGCTTTTTAATGATCGGTCGCAAATGAGCCGGTCCCAGATAGGCCTATTTTATATAGGTAATAAAGTATAATAAACCTGTCAGTTAACTAAAAAAATTAATGGTTTTTTAATCCATTTAGTTTTTAACTTAAAAACACAAGAAAAGTTTATTAGTAGTACAGGAAATGAAGCTCAAAAAAAGGTTAAACCTGAAAATTCTTTGGTCCTGCATAGATTAATTTAAAATTTAATAACAGAAGGTAGAATATAGCCTAAAAATCAAAATCTATATTAAAACAAAAGGCGCCAAAACCCTGAGGGTGGTTGCCACCCCCTGGGAGGTGAAAAAAGATTCGAGTTTTCCTTAAAATAAGCAGCATTTGCCCGGGATTTGACTTTAAATATTAACAAATTATACATTTAAAAAATGAAGCTAATCAATATCAGGCCCTATTTTGTTTCCTATTGGTCGTTAAAAAATTAAAAAAACTATTTTGTTTGTCTTTTAAAACCTACAATTTTGCTTTTTACAGTTTTTTTAACAATACTTAATTTTCAAATTATTCGTGAAAACCCTATAAAAAACTTAAAAATTATTGGTTTTACAAAAAAAATATAAAGAACATTTTTGGCTTAGAATCAGTTTTCTAATTGATTCCTGGGCCCGTATTTTTGATTTTGAGAGAAAGTCACACTACCTCAGCTTTTCTACACCCCCGATTTTCTATCGTTTTCCAATGACAGTATTCTTGAACGGGCTCGATAGAAAGGAGAATGCAAATTATGAGGCAGTGTTGCCAATCGTATATGTTTAATTTGGGCCAATGAAAATAAAGATAATTTTGACAGTGAAGAACTAACCACAGATATTTTGTTTGGCAGTTTGGAACCGAAATTTTGTAGAGTAAACGAACATTTAACTTTTCTAGTGTTTAGCATTTTATTAACGTTTAAATTAATATTAAAAGGCCCTGAGTCCCAGTTTGAAGGGGCTCCAAAAAGGGGGAGTCCTTATACAAAAAAAGGTACATATTAGGGTTGAGGAGCGTAGTTTTGAAGGTAGAGACCTTTTTTTAATCGTAAAATACAGAACAGGAGGGACCCAATATTAAGAATTTTGGGATGATGACCTTTTTTTTCTTTTTGGTTAACAACTTTTTTGCAAAGAAAATGCCTTAACCTGGTGAAGTTCACGAACATCCCCAAATATACCAGGGATTATAGATTCAATATTTTTATTAGCTTTCTTAAAGTATTTATGACATTAAAAACACAACCACACTATTGTTTTCTTGGTAAAAAGATATCTGCTTACATTTGTAACATAGTCATTGAAAGTGCCGAAGCTCGTGGTTGTGGTTGCATAAAGGTCAGTATCTCCACCAATTTGTATACCAAATGTTTTGGGCCAATCTAAATATCTTTACAAATTTTTGATCTCAAACTTTAAAGCTCTTTGAACAAGAATGTCTATGCCAATATACCACTTCTCCACTGCCTCTACTACATTTTTATTAATTATGTCGTTCCAAAATAATAAGTGATTAATATTATTTATTTTTTACAATCAAAATAAAAAAATTAAGATTATATATGTATTAATAAAAATGTTTACAGGATAGTCAACGCCTAAAGCTTAAGTTTATAGGTTATGTAAACCTATTTTCTATTGATTTTTCGACTTTCTCTCAGTCAATACCAAGAGAAATAATTTGCTCCCAAAGGAAATCGATTTCTATCACTTTTTGATAGAATTGGCTTCAAGAATACAGGATTTCTTGGCCACTCCCATTTTTACCACTTTCTCTCACAATTTCTACTCCCTAAAACTCAAGAATAAATATATAAAAATTTCTACTTTCTAGGAGGGATGGCAACTACCTTCAGGGTTTTGGCAAGGTTCGATACAGATTTTTTCCCTTGGGCTATTTTTTACCTTCTGTTAAAATTACCAAGAAAATGCTTCATTTCCTGTACCATAGTATTTATGACATTTTGGAATGAAGAGATACCATTCTGTTTTATGAATTACCGTCTTAAGTTAGTATTTGTGAACTTGACACATATAACACTTTAAAACAATTAATTTAATATACTTTGTTGAATGTTATTTTCTTAATTATATTTGTCGCAGGAAGCGCTTCTGCAATAGAAAAACCTTGTTCTCAGTATATTACTTAATTCTATTTACATATTATCTTCTAATGTACTGTTTTGTTTGTTCTTTTTATCCTTAAATCTAAAAAGAGTATTATATCCAGATTAATAATTATCTTTAGGTCTTACTTACATAAAAAAGATATTATCGTTATTTAGTTGCATGACAATCTATTCTAAGATCAAGGATTTAAAAATTATTAAACAACCATACAATGATATTTAATTCTTATTAACTAAAAAATATAAAAAAAAGTTGTAAATTATATTATACTATTTCAATATTTATCATAATATTTTTCCTGACACCTAATATACTATTAATTTCATTAATATTATTTTTCTTTTTAGGTACAAAAGCAAGAACCTTGGATGAAGATATTTTTGCAAAGGTAAATTATTATATTATTTCCCAATATCTAGCAATCTTAAAATAATTCAGAATAGGATATATCGATGGGTTTTTGACAAAACATCGTAAGCGTCATTCGTCAGTTTTACGGGAAACTTTTTTTTTCATTGGCTTTATTTCAGATGAAGATATGTTCTATATTGGTTCGGCAGTTCATTTAATTAATGGTAGTTATTTGGGTACACGCCAAAAAATAAGTAAGTAAATAGAGAACTAAAAATCGACGTTTTGGTGGCAAGTCTGCCACCGTTGTCAAGATAAATTAAATAAAAATAAAAAAATAAAAATTAACTATTATTTAGGTTTAGAATTTTAAAATTTTTAGCTTTTTTTTAGGAGATTCTGAAAATTTTGACATTAAATGTTAAATATGTTTGTTTTGTAATTCAAATTAAAAAGAAATCTAAAATAAAAACATTCAGATCTCGGTTTTCTTTAAAAATAACGCGATGGGAAGAAAAAATCGTTTCCCGTAAAATTGGCGAATGTCGCTTACGATGTTTTGTAAAAACGCATCGATATATCCTATTCTGAAATCATAAATTTAATAATCTTATGGATACTAGGTCCATTTATGGGGGATTTTATTTTTATTACATTTTGCGTATATCCTTACTCTAACTGATCGGGCCGACTTCTCGTCAGCGACTGCTATCAATTTCTGATGGTAATCGTATTAGCAAAGCGACATCGTACTACTTTCGCCCTCTGTTGGTCGCGGTAGGTACAAAATTTTTTTAAGGTACGCTGAAAACTCACTTGTGGGCTTCTATGGATTGGTATTCTTTGCTAGTGCTGATTTCGTTGAGCGTTAATTATACAATTATTTCTCTCTCTCTCTCTCTCTCTCTTTTTGTTTAATTATAATAAAATATAGTCTATAGCACACCTGAATAGTGCAGCGTTCTGATTGTGGAATATTTTTTTATGATCGGTTCAGTATTTCTGAAGATAAGCCCTCATAAACAAACAAACAAGTTACAAACTTTACCTTTTATAACATTACTATAAAAGTATATTAGTCCAGTCTAATTAGACCAAGAAAATGAAAGTAAAAGAACATAAACTACGATCAATTTGAAAATGAGTAGAGTTCTTTACAGAATTAAAAATAACATTTTAAAACACCCCATTATACCGGTATTTGGAAAAAAATGTACCATGTGGACAAAAGTGAAAAACGTAAAAAATAAGAGTTTTTTGCAAGTTTCACCGACACCGCAAGTTTTATCACAAAATTACCTATTACACAAATTGTTTATAAAAATATTATCAATGCTTTTTTCCTAAGGGTCACCATTTTCGAGATATAACGATTCAAAAGTTGTAAGTAATAGCATAGAGTAAGGAAATTATAAGAGTTATAATGGAATAGCCGATTTAAAGACAGGTCATGCGAAACCTCCCAATATAATTTTATTCGTTTCTCGTTGAAATACCGCCAGTTAGTCATTTCAGTAAGCTTACGTGTCTCCCCACCGCTGATATTACACGAGGCGAGGCTTCGACCGACGCATTTAAAGTGTAAACTGGAAAAATGACAAGCCTGCCCCCAAGCCTGCCGCAAAAGCGGTACGAAAATTTTAGCATGCCATGGTTTCTCTTATCCGTAGGTATGTTACTTTATAGTAATAGTCATAGTATGCATAACTACTTACAACTTATCTTAGTGCAAAACTAAATAATTTAAGTGATATTCAAAGTGTGAAAAATGTTTTTTAGTTTTAGTTTTTTTTTTATAAATAATTTTGTTAATAATAGGTATATTCTTATAATATTCGGCTAGAGAGGGTTTTGGAAATATTGTATACTGTAAAAAGCGTCACCTTAACTTGCACAAATTAAAATAATAATAACTTGATTAGGCCCCTTTGTATGTAAAATTTAGATCAAAATTCTTATTCTTCAATATATTTTACATTAAAAAGGTGTTTGTGGTAAAAGGTAATTTAAGAAACCGTGTTTGAGATATCTGGATTTAAAAAATTTCCTGTAATGCCAGGTCTAAGTTATACAGGGTGTTTTAGAAAAAAAGGTAATCTCTAGGAATGTGAATTCTAAGGTGATTAAAAAATATAGGGTGGTATTTTTTTAGAAATAAGCATTTTATCATTCTGTATCTCACAGAGTTAGACATATATAACATAGGTTTATTTAAACTTCTTTTATCTCTTGAAAATTAATACTCTTAAAAAACAGCATCCTATTTTAGAACACATTGTATAGTAGACTAAGCCAATTTTTTTCTTTTAAAACTATTTCAAAAATATTGTTCCGTAACACCTCGTATAAAAACACGTATGGTCGTTTTTATAACTTTATTAACAATGGCTCCCATCTACAAACGTAACTATGGTTACAACAACGACAAAATCTTCAGTTGTCAATGTCTCGAAGTTTACAGCACAACGTTTAAATCTCGGTTCTACTTTTCGAAGGTTTTCTGTCGTCCTTTTATAGTAATGTGGAAACATCTAGAAGATTGGAGAAATATCGCAAAAAATCCATAGTGTAGAATGACGTTAAAGTTTCTAATGGATAATTCGGGCGTTTTCAGAAACCTTTAAAAGTGATAAAAGAGCTGGAAAATTAAGAGGTAAATTATTTAAATAAACTATCAAACTAAAATGATAAAGTTTTCACAATACAATTCTATAAACTAAAAACACTTATTTTTAACCGTAACAATATTGTTTGAGGTAAAAGAAAAACAATCGTGAAGGTTTGAGCCCTTAATACCAATATAAGAGGTCTATCTTTGTGACAAACTTTTTTTTAACAACACTCAAAATGAACTCATAAATTGTTAATTCTAAAAAATTTTACCAACACACAGAAAATTAAAATCTCTACAACAAAAAAGCTTCCTTTGTAAATTGTCGTTAAATAAGCCGTATTCATGTCATAGGGCTTTCAACATTGAACTATTTTTGCAATTTTGTTTTTAAAATTTAAACTTTTATTACTATTACAAACATCAATAAATAAATCCAGTACACATTTAAAAAAAAATTGAAGCGCTACAAACTGGGAAAATTGAATGTATATATATATATATATATATATATATATATATATATATATATATATATATATATATATATATATATATATATATATATATATATATATATTAATATATACATATGTTAGTTCGTAGTGTTTCACGGATAGATGAATGTGTAGAGTTGTCATTCCGGGAGTATATCCGTTGGTCATTTGTGTTCCTTGCGGAATTTTGCAGACGTTTCGCCAAGATCGCACTTGGCATTTTCAATGCTATCTAACTGGTGTCAGACGATTGACTCAATCGTCTGACACCAGTCAGATAGCATTGAAAATGCCAGATGCGATCTTGGCGAACGTCTGCAAAATTCCGCAGGAACACAATGACCAACGGATATACTCCCGAATGATAACTCTACATATATATATATATATATATATATATATATATATATATATATATATATATATATATATATATATATATATATATATATTAAACAAACACTTTTTAACAACAATCAAAATTAACTTATAAATTATGAATTGTAAAAGTTTTACCAACACACAGAAAATTAAAATCCCTACAAAAACAAATAAGCTTCTTTGTTAATTGAGGTCAAATAAGCCGTTTTTATTTCATAGGACTTTAAACATTAAACAATTTTTTAAATTTTGTTTTTTAAATTTCAATTTTTGTTACTACTACAAACATCAATATTTAAATAACTCCAATACACATTTCGAAAAAAAAATGTAAAGCGCTACAAACTACAAAAATTCAATATACAGGATGTTTCTAAACAAAGCGAGAAATTTTAGAAGGTTATTTTTCATCAAAAAACAAGAAAAAAGCTTTATATGAACATATGTCCTAAACGTCTTAGTTTTGGTTGGTTCTGGTTAGTTCTAGTTAGTTCAGGAAAATTTTCTAAAAACCGAAAAAATCGAAAACACTTATTTTTGTAAAAACTGTTATATTGGATATAAACCCTATTTAAATAGGTATTTATTGTTTTTCTTTCATAATTGCTATTTAAAAATTATAAAACCTATTTTTTAAAAGAAAAAGAAATGTTTCTTTAATGGTCTAAAAATATGCAATTAAGTGAATTTTATTTTTTTACTCTTAAACTCAAAAAGATACGGAAAAATATTAGGAGACATAAAAGCAGTATTTTTTTTGCTTAATCTAAATAAAGCACAAAAATTTTACACACACTTACACAGTTAGTGGCGTAACATTTTATTGTTGGAAATATTTCTTTTGTTGCTTCATGAGACGCCACTGGACTTACTAAATATAATTAGGTTAGTGATAAATTACCCCTTAATGTCAATAATAATATTTTTTTATCTTTGTGACATCTCACGAAGGCTTATGCCTAAATACCAGTGTACCGTGAGTGCCGGGTTACTGGATGTTTAACCCATTATTGTCGTGTTCCGTCAACGTTATCCAAGCACTAAAACATGGAGTTTGTGCATTTCACAGCACCTTTTAGACAACGCGGTAGTTCCACCACGGATGTTATTTTTAAATAACTACTACCTAGAAATGGTAGAATACTACACAGTGGTTTGCCATTGCCAACTGTGAGGTGACGAGCAAATGAAAAATCCGATGTTCGACTCCGAGATTCGAACCCGGATCGCTGCGGTAAGAGACTGACGCGTTAGCCTCTGCACCACTGCTCGCCACAAAATATTGCCAAATTTAAACATTACTGGGTAAAGAATAGTTCGGATATAAAAAAAATAGATTTTGATAAAATTTTAACACCCTGTAGTTCAAAAACTAAGAAGTTTAGGACATATGTTCATATGAAGTATTTTTCTTATTTTTTGATAAAAAATCACCTCCTGAAATTTCTCGCATTTCTTAAGAAACACCCTGTATATATTAAACGTTTCAGTAGTAAGTTTGCCACTGTTAGCTGCAGATTATATCAGGTAAACTGTAAATTAAACCTAAACTTTAAAGCACAATAATACAAAAACATTTCCCACAAAAGAAATTAAAAAGTGTTACGAAGTGTTACGGTTTTTATATGGTTGCTGTCTCGTCTGTTTTGAATTAAATCATATAAACCAATGAGGCATAACAAATTAGATTTATATGCAGTCGGTGAGGCATGAATCTGACATTCGATATAACTAGTTGGAGATAAATTATATGGGTTTCAATATTGATTACTTTAAATGCGTTTATTACATGACAAATTATAACGTATATAAAATATATTAAACTTTATTAATAGCATAAACATAAAAATTGACAATGGATTAGTAGAAGAAATTATTAATTGTATTATTTTATATTATTTAAAATTATACAGGGTGTCCCAACTCTATTTATATTCAAAATAACTTTGCTGCTGTAAAAGATACAAAAGTAAAGTTATTGGTGGATACAAGGCGATTTAAAAAGTTTTCATTGTCAAGTAGGTTTTTTAAATAAAATGCCCTGTATATTTAGCAAAATTTTGCCCCTTTATTTTATTTTACTTTAAAAATGTAAATTACAATATGTGACAATTATTACTGGTCTTTTAAGATAATAACAGCATCTCTACAGACTCTCCACGGACGGGTTTATAATAAAGAGCCCGTTAAAAATCCGAAAACACATATCAGTAAATAACGTCGGGAGTATATAAAGTGCATTTAGTATTACAAATTCAATATTTGCTGTATTCCTTTTATGCTCCAGAACCGCCCGGAACGACACCATAAGTGTTCCTTTTACAATTTTTTGACATTTTTTCATGTTGTAGAACCGTTCTTGACACTATTGACAGTTCAAAGAACCGTTCTTGACACTATTGACAGTTCAAAGAACGGTTCTTGAACGGTTCTACAAGGTAAAAGGAATACACTAATTGTTATTAGACGTGCCCTATGAGCAAACACTTACTAGAGGTAGCGTATTTAGAACTTTATATTAAATTCATACTTTTTTTTGTCTAAACCATTATTTTATACAAATAAAATATTTCTTTGGAAATAGCATATACCTCTAACATTATAAAAAGTTTTTAAAAGCCATTATTTTGTCTATTCTTTGTTTACTACTATGTATTATTTGGTGTTTAGAGGAATTTTTAATTTGACCAGTGCAGTGGTAAATAATAGGTGCCTAATAGTTCTTAGATCATTTTTTTTTTAATTTTTGGTTGTTTTGTTTATTAAAAATGGCATTAAATTCGTAATTTTTTACCAAACCGTTATTTTTACAAATAAAATATATTTTTATGGAAACAGCAGAACCTTACAAGCAAACATTTTTATAAAGAATAACTTTTTTCGAGAAATGAAATTTTTTATCCATTTGTCCTTTCGTAAACTTCATCCTTGGATAGTCTGTACAGTCAGTGGCGGCGCCAGCTTTTTTAAGTTCGGTGATACCCAAAAAAAATTGAGGGTAGGCAGCAAAATGTGAAAGTGCAATATTGAAATTAAATAGATGCAGGCATTTTAAAATTTAGTATAAATATTTTAGAAGCTTATTTTAAGGTCATATAAGAAACATTAACCCCCTCCAAGCCACAGCCATCGTAAGTTGTATAAGAAAAATCGTTTATTTAAAACTGTGACTATATTTTTTCATTAAATCTCATGAAAATTTTACACATCTCTACTAGTTTAGGAGATCTATTTATTGTTTGCCTTAAAAAGGTAAAACCCTAACTTTACACTAAGAAAAATCGGTTTTTTAAAGTTTTTTTTAACATATGGAAATATAAATGAGGTTAAAACCTTTTGATGACCATGACGGCCACGAAAAATTTAAAAATTTGGTTCTTGCATTTTTGTGATAAAACAAACGTTTTTCGAGAAAAGTGTTTATTTTGGTGTTGGTCTGTCATTTCACCTCAAATGATATATCTTTTATTTCATAAATGACATACATTTCGTAGTTTAAATTTTAAATATCACATAACTTACATGATTTTTAATATTGCGACCATAGATCATTTATTAAAGAATTCCGTGATTCGGATTACCTGACTTTGAATTAAATAAATGGGTTATGAGAATAGGTTGGTTTTTTTAAACAGGGCTTTTTGCGTTTCTTTGCTTCTTGGGCAATTAGCAGGTTGGTGGTACGGTTGGGCGAGAACAATTTAGGTTGGGAGCTCTCCCTGGCGCCGCCCCTGTGTACAGTGTACATGGTGGTAAGTAAATACAGGGTGTTTATTTTTAAGTCGGCACATTGCTACCTTCTTTAATATTGGAAATACAAAGTCGGCTAAATTAGCAAGATAGTAGCATTTTTTCCGCTAATTAACGTGCTGCCGAGAAAAACAATTGACATCCGGTTTTTGATTTATTGCAAAAAATATACTTTTTTTTATATAGAACAGCCTGTTTATTGCATCACCAATAA